>CAXHTE010000028.1:5000-36844 GCA_964019415.1 Ianthella basta
GTTACATTTGCTTCATTGGACTGCATCTTGCTTCATCTTGCCTGATCTTGTCTCATCTTGTCTCATCTTTTCTCATCTTGCTTCATCTTGCTGCATCTTGCCTCATCTTGCTTCATCTTGCCTCATCTTGCCTCATCTTGCTTCATCTTGCCTCATCTTGCTTCATCTTACCTCATCTTGTCTCATCTTTTCTCATCTTGCTTCATCTTGCCGCATCTTGCCTCATCTTGCTTCATCTTGTCTCATCTTGTCTCATCTTGCCTCATCATTTTTCATCTTGCCTCATCTTGCTTCATCTTACCTCATCTTGTCTCATCTTGCCTCATCTTGCTTCATCCTAATGTTGCCTCATCGTGCTTCATCTTGCCTCATCTTGCTTAATCTTGCCTCATCTTGCTATATCTTGCTTTATCTTTCCTCATCTTTCCTCATCTTTCCTCATCTTGCCTCATCTTGCCTCATCTTGCTTCATCTTGTCTCATCTTGCCTCATCTTGTCTCATCTTTCTCATCTTTCCTCATCTTGCTTCATCTTGCCGCATCTTGCTTCATCTTACTTCATCTTGCCTCATCTTGCCTGATCTTGCTGCATCTTGCTTCATCTACTCTCATCTTGCCTCATCTTGCCTGATCTTGCTGCATCTTGCTTCATCTACTCTCATCTCGCTTAATCTTACTTTATCTTGCTTCATCTTGCCTCAATTTCCATCATCTTGCCTCATCTGGCTTCATCTTGCTTCATCTGGCTTCATCTTGCCTCATCTTGCCGCATCTTGCCTCATCTTGCTTCATCTTGCCTCATCTTGCTTCATCTTCTCTGATCTCGCCTCATCTTGCCTCATGTTGCTTCATCTTTCATCATCCTGCTTCATTTGACGTCATCTTGCCTCATCTTGCTTCATCTTTCCTCATCCTGCTTCATATTATCTCATCTTGCCTCATCTCCCTTCATCTTGCCTCATCTTGCTTCATCTTGCTTCATCTTGTCTGAAATTTTCTCTTCTTACCTCATCTTGCTTCATCTTACCCAGTCTTGCCTCATCTTGCCTCATCATGCCTCATCTTTTTTCATCTTGCCGCACCTTGTAGGGAGTCCAGTGCATCTGGTAGGGGGTCCAGTACATTCTGTAGGTAGTCCAGTGCATCCTATAAGGGGTCCAGTGCAATATATAGGTGGTCCAGTGCGTCCTATAGGGGGTTCAGTGCATTTTGTAGGGGTCCAGTGCAACCTATGTGTGGTCTAGTGCGTCCTATAGGGGGTCCAGTGCATCTTGTAGCGGGTCCAGTGCATCCTGTAATGGGTCTAGTGCATCTTGTAGGGGGGTTTAGTCCATCCCATAAGGGGTCCAGTGCAACTTATAAGGGGTCCAGTGCATCCTGTAAGGGGTCTAGTGCATCCTTTAGGGGGTCCAGCGCAACTTGTTAGTGGTCCAGTGCATTCTGTAGGTGATCCAGTGCATCCTGTAAGGGTCCAGAGCATCTTGTAGGGTATCCAGTGCATCATGTAGGGATCCAGTGCATCTTAACCCACATGCGAGTGCTGGAACCCTCAAGGAACTTATGGACTTAGGGTTACCCTAAGTATGAGTATTGACTCACATATTGACTTTGAACATTGTTTGATTGTTTGGTATTATATATTTATATTTTATATGAATCTTAATTATTTAACCAAATTTTTGTATTTTATTTCTTTACTAACTTCTTTCATTAAGGTGTCATTATTTTAATCCAATGATAATAATTATATTTAATGTTTTTAAGTATATTGTAAATTTAATTTTACATTATGTTCTTATTAAAAATGTTTTTCCTCAGTAAAATAATGTAAGTGCATTTAGAAGAGTTTAAATGTAAAAGTTTTCATGTTTAGCATAGGATGTCTTGGTGTATTAATACATTTTTTGTGAATTAAACAGTTAGAAATTTAGTCCATCATTAATTTCATATAAATCTCTGATAAAATAGTGGATAAAATAAGAGATATTATACAGAATGAAAAACTATTGTTATATTTAAACTAATTACAATTTTGAATTGAAATAGTAATAGTTAACACTACAAAAAGTGGCCTGTTTTACCATGTTTTACCGCAAGGTGTCATCACTAGTTTACTTATAGTTTACCTTGAGCATGTTTTACCCAAGGTAAAACAGCAGTTTCCTCTGCACATTCCAGTAGGAGCATGAATATCATTATATTAATAGTATTCACACCATTTTGTCACCACAATAATAATATTCATGAGCATCACCCGGCCATTTTGGACATGTAAGAGGAGCAAATATGGCTGCCATCTATCTTGTGTGGCTGGCTTGATCTTCTGTAATATCCTACACTCAAAGGACACCAAACTAACTATGGATAAAATAATACTTATTTGTAGCTGATCTCATGCAACTATAGCTGTACTAGCTAAATTAATGAGGTGGTGCACATCGGAAGGCAGTCTTTCCTCATCATGTAGCTAGAACTGAGGGCTGCAGGATGAAGCATACGCAAATGATCAGGTAAGATCCTCCCTTCCCCCACCCTGTGCACAAGGTGAAAATAGCAAAATAACAAAACCGTAATTACTTAGCTATGTATGTCAAATGTATGTTACTTGAACACAATAATCTTGTCACCATCTCAGTGTAGCCATGTCACAGAGTATCACAGGGGAGTAATAGAATCCAAACACTGAAAGCCATATCTGTGATAGGAAGCAACCCGTAGCACCAATCATAAGATAAACAGTGCCCAATCAGCCCCGTACACATAAAGTGCCAGGCGACCCGTAGCACCAATCATAAGATAAACAGTACCCAATCAGCCCCGTACACATAAAGTGCCAGGCGACCCGTAGCACCAATCATAAGATAAACAGTGCCCAATCAGCCCCGTACACATAAAGTGCCAAGCAACCCGTAGCACCAATCATAAGATAAACAGTGCCCAATCAGCCCCGTACACATAAAGTGCCAGGCAACCCGTAGCACCAATCATAAGATAAACAGTGCCCAATCAGCCCCGTACACATAAAGTGCCAGGTGACCCGTAGCACCAATCATAAGATAAACAGTGCCCAATCAGCCCCGTACACATAAAGTGCCAGGCGACCCGTAGCACCAATCATAAGATAAACAGTGCCCAATCAGCCCCGTACACATAAAGTGCCAGGCGACCCGTAGCACCAATCATAAGATAAACAGTGCCCAATCAGCCCCGTACACATAAAGTGCCAGGCGACCCGTAGCACCAATCATAAGATAAACAGTGCCCAATCAGCCCCGTACACATAAAGTGCCAGGCGACCCGTAGCACCAATCATAAGATAAACAGTGCCCAATCAGCCCCGTACACATAAAGTGCCAGGCGACCCGTAGCACCAATCATAAGATAAACAGTGCCCAATCAGCCCCGTACACATAAAGTGCCAGGCGACCCGTAGCACCAATCATAAGATAAACAGTGCCCAATCAGCCCCGTACACATAAAGTGCCAGGCGACCCGTAGCACCAATCATAAGATAAACAGTGCCCAATCAGCCCCGTACACATAAAGTGCCAGGCGACCCGTAGCACCAATCATAAGATAAACAGTGCCCAATCAGCCCCGTACACATAAAGTGCCAGGCGACCCGTAGCGCCAATCATAAGATAAACAGTGCCCAATCAGCCCCGTACACATAAAGTGCCAGGCGACCCGTAGCACCAATCATAAGATAAACAGTGCCCAATCAGCCCCGTACACATAAAGTGCCAGGCGACCCGTAGCACCAATCACAAGATAAACAGTGCCCAATCAGCCCCGTACACATAAAGTGCCAGGCGACCCGTAGCACCAATCATAAGATAAACAGTGCCCAATCAGCCCCGTACACATAAAGTGCCAGGCGACCCGTAGCACCAATCATAAGAAAAATGGTGCCCACTCTTCCTCATTCACAAGATCAATTAGTAAACAGGATGATTATAGTTAGAGTCACATTAAAATCATAGCTATCATATTGTGTAAGAGCACTTGTCTACTGAAACGGCAAGAAAGCATTGCAATACATAGCTGTATGTACAATGGCACAGTTTTCTCAAGCACATATCTACACACTGTGTTGAGCAATTCATTATAGCAGTAGTAGTTGGCCTCAGTGATGTCTAGGCTAACCAGCCAATACACAAGTAGCTATGCAGGGAGAGGTGGCCAAGAGCACACTCACTTTACATAGCTTGACAACACAACTATGCTCATACGGCATATACTGTAACACAGGCTAAGCAATGCAGTCAGAGACAGAAGAATATAAACTGTGGACAGGACCACTTACTACAGTAGTTATATTTAGCTAAACAGCTAGCTAGCTACATTCCTACAACCCTACTGCTTTGTACACAACAGATATTCTTCTGGACGTTTTCTCTTCTGGACAATACATCCCAAGGATAATGTCTTCATCTTCGCACAGCCATTCTAAGTTGCCATGGATTTCCCTCTGCATAGATGATCACTTCAATGCATATTTCGCAATCCCATCAAAGCGATTTTAGCTACTAGTATCCGCACATGAAACGCTGTAAAAGTACCAAAACCATCTTGATATGGTGGTATTATCTGCATCCAACCTTTCAAATTCCAAAGTACAACTCAAACGGCGGTAGGACAGAGCAATGGCTCCTAGTGCTTCGTACATTACGTAATGGAAGCCATTTTAATTCTGATGACGTTTTTCTACGTCATTATTTGATGTCCAGAATGCGTGCGATATTTCCGCCCCGAAGTTCAAGGCAGCAGATTTCTGAACTATGGCACGAAGAATCAAGTTAGTGGCACTTCATAGAAAAGTACTTTGCACTGTGAGTTGATTTACGTCTTGTTCTGTCTTTAATCATGGCTTATCTTGTAGCTGTGGTCTGTGATGTACCTGCAGGTCGCTCCACCTTCCCGACCAATCATCCAAGACTCTAGCATGGAAACCAAGAATTTCTTAAGCCTACTTGAAGGTATGAAAGCCGGAGCTATCATTGCTGTATATGAATTGCAACTTTAATACTGAACTGACAAACTGATATATAGCTGCAATGACCGTTCGAATGGCTTACTCTCTTTGCCTGCAGCAACAGATCAAATCCAGTCAGTCTGATTAGGCACAACAGCGCTGTGTAAGCATACCAATCTCTACTGCACGTATGCAGGTGTGTTTCTGTGATATTCCAGTGTTCAGTTGTGCGAATCCCCCATGTGTGCTTTAGTTTTAATGTTATTTTGATTGCATGTCGTTTAACAAGGTTTATTGCGCTGTCTTTCTCAGTGAAACTGTCATTGCTTGATGCGCCTGAGCTGTGATGAAGGCATTTCTTCACTTATGAGCTGAGTAAGCAAGTGACCTCAGCGGTTTTGGTAGATGGGTGTACAGAACTCTGCAGCAAGCTGCCTGTGCAAAGGTATGTACTTGCCAGGTGCATGCAGGACTTTTATTGGTTTTAGGATTTGGGTGAAGCTTGTGCTGTTACACCATTTCCCTTTCTTCCCCTAACTGTTATGTAGAGCCAATGTGCATAAATGAAGAGAATTCACCACGAAAAGGAACAATGTATGTACTCATTTTGCGATCAACATGACACTGTAACTACGTAAACACATCTGTCTTTATCCTTGTAACATTGTTCCTGTTACTGATCTCTGTAATTTTGGAACTTCAATATGCATACAATATGTTGTTTTTTGAATCACAGTCCAGTCAGACATTTTGTTTACCTGCAATTGTAATTTTTATTATTACTTTATATTTGTAATAATACCCTGTATCCAGTTTAATATTAGTACTATTATATTGAAGCTACACATGGCAACTGATTATATAAGGAAACCTATAGTACAAGAATAATGAGATTGAATATTCATTTCCTGTGGGCTATAAGATTATTCATTGTTGTTTTACCATGCATGGTTTACAACAACTCCAGTTTACTATGTCATACCAGTGTGTACAACCACTGGTGAAGATTCCAGGTAAACTAAAATAAACCAGAGTTTTACCAGTAGTTTGTTCAGCATTACTCAATGGTAAAACAGGCCAGTTTTAGTAGTGTAATGAAGACGAATTTTGTGTAAACCACTTTTTAGTGTGAAAATCTTAAATTAGTAGTGTAAATTCAAAAGTTTTAGGTCTTGCAAAAGTATTTAGTGCATAATAAAATTTGTTGTTTAAACTTTTGGCTTATAAATATTTTTTTCTAAAAAGCTTTAGATGTGCTACAATGTTTTTGGTGATTTTGAAAAGGTTTGGTGTCTGAAAAATGTTAAGGGCAAAAATTGATGTATGAAATGAAAATTTCACTGTATGAAAAGGCTTGATGCAACAGAATATTTTGATAAACTAAAAACATGTTTAGTGTAAAAATTGTTTGAAAACTTTTATGAAAATATTTTGAAGTATCAAATAATTTCTGTCGTGTAAAAACAGTTATGGTGTATTAAGAGCATTTTAGAGCAAAAATATACATTTTTGTGTACAAACGATTTTAGTTTATGAAAAGTTAGGTTTAGAAAAGGGATCAGGGATGGGATCGCATCCCGCTTGCATGGCTGTGTGGTGTGTGTCTGTGAGTGTGTCTGTGTGTGTGTGTGTGTGTGTGTGTGTGTGTGTGTGTGTGTGTGTGTGTGTGTGTGTGTGTGTGTTTGTGAGGTGTGTGTGTGTGTGTCTGTGTGTGCATTTGTTATGCTGAATCCAAGTCATTCATACTTCTCCATGATGCTCAGTGTGTGTGCGCGCGCGCGCGCGCGTGTGTGTGTAAATGTGTGTGTGTGCATGTGTGTGCATGTGTGTGGTGTGTCCACTATGTAGGTGAGCATGTGGTACGTTTTGGATGTGTACTGAATGTACAGTGTGGTTATTGTATGTGTTCTTCTTGTGTTTGTCCTCCCTCCCTGTATAGACACACTGTGCTGTGCCGTTATCTGAATGAGATCGACTAGGAAGAATAGTGAAGAAGATGCATGCATTTTAGAAAACAATAACTTCTTACAAACACTTTTTAGCTACTCGGGGTGATTATGCCTTAGAATGGGTTGACTCAATATTCACCACGCACAAACTTGCCCCCAGAAGGATGTCCATTCAGAAAAGATTCTTATGCCAGCATTGGCAGTGTGTGGTCATGTGCGCTTCAAAATTAAAGTACAGAGTATATACAGTTCTAAGGCGCAAGAATACAAAGGAGATGATGTGACAGGTGCTAGAGAATTGGTTGTGTTCATATATGTGCATGCTAGTGTATGTACATGTATACAATGCTTTTTATAAATTAAAAATACTAAAATAAAAAGCATATTTATAGATACAAGATCATAAAGAAGTAAATAATCTGGAAAACATTTTGAACATATAAAAACTAGTGGACAATTAAAAAATTTTCAGATACATTTAGAGGCAGAATGTGTTTGTAGATGCACATGCACAAACTAAAAATTTGGATGAATAAATTTGGCAAGACAAAATATTCTTAAAGATGCAAAAAGTAGAGATAGAAGAACATGTTTGAAGATATAAAAAATTAAAAACTAAAAATTTAAAACCTTTTTAAAATACAAAAAATTGGAGATAAAACATTTATAGCATAACAAAAAATGTACAAGTAAAGAAATTTAGAGAAAGGAAAAATGTAAATACACAGTAGAGATACTCAAACATTTTATGAATGCAAAAAATAGACCTACAAAAAATTAGACATGTAAAAAGCTTTTAGAGACAAAAATTAAAAGCAGAAGAGCAAGTTTGAAAATGCAAAAAATGAAAAGATCTAAAAATAAAATGTTTTATAAATACAAAAAGAACACATTAGAGAAGCAAAATTTAGAGACAGTAAAACATGTTTAAAATATAATAAATTTGGAAAAGTAAAAAATTAACAAAACTATTTTTGAGAATGTAATAAATTTATGAGAAAAAAACATATTTGGACTAGCAAAAAGTTCTACAGATATGAAACATTTAGGCATAGGAAATGATTGAAATACAAATACAAGATACAATTTTTTTTTTTCCATGTGTAATTGTATAATAATAGGCACACATGCGCACTGCCTGAGCTATAAACTGAGTAAAGAAAAATAGAATAAAAGAAAAATATGCAGTCAGATGAGGGGGGTGCCCCCTCAAAAATAAGTCCAGTCAATCAAAGAAATTAAAATGCGAGGTGGAGCCCCCCATAGTTCCCATCACTGAGGCAGCATTTCCCCTTTGCACCGCGATGGAGAGGCGTTGCTGCAGGTAGGAGAAGGACTTGGCTTCCCCAGTGACCTGTTTGAGACGGCAACCCAGCTCTCTCAAGAATGAGAAAGTCTCTGGCCCAAAAGGGCCTGCCGTCTCAATGGCCACCGGTGTGAAGGTGTAGCACTGGTCGAGGGCTGAGTACTTCTCCTGCTTGCACCGCTCAGCATGGGCTGCCACCGCACCTGCTTCCCTGGTGGCACTTGGCAGGTGGGAGGGTGCAAATGTGTCCGGGCAGGTGGAGTCCCACACAAGATACAAATTTTCTTACAGATACAAAATTCTGAGGCAAATAAATTGTTCAAAAATACAAAATAAAAACTAAAAACTAAAAACTTAAATGAAAAAAATTGAAAATAATAAAGTAATTAAAAACAGATAGAAGATAGAAGAAAATGTTTGAAGATATAAAATATTCTAGCAACAAAATATAAAATTAAAACATTTTTGTGCATTCAAAAAATTTAGTCAGAATATAATAAAGTAGGAAAAAATTAAAAAATATCAAAAAAGATACGCAAATAATATGGAAATGCAAAAAAATTATCTCTACAAAAGAAATTGGACATGCAAAAATTAGACTCAGTATTCACCATGCACAAACTTGCCCACAGCAGAATGTCCATTCATAAATAATTCCTATGCCAGCATTGGGAATATACATTTGTAAGGCTCAACAATGAAAAAGAATTGACGTGGCAGGTGCTGAAGATCTGATTGTGTGCATATATGTACATGCTTGTGTATGTACATGTGTATAAGAATTCTTAACAATAAAAATAAGATTGGAAAACATGTTTATAAAGGCAAAAAATGAAGAATTAAAAAATTAAAAGAAAACATTTTTGAGCCCACAAAAAATTAGGACAAACTTTTTTGCAGATACACAAATTTAGAGGTAGAAGAACACGAAGATACAAAGTTTTAGAAACAAAACTTGAATAAAAAATTTAGAAATACAAAACCATTTTAAGAAAAATGTACAAACAAAGCATGTTTGGAGATATAAAAAAATTGAAATTGGTCATGCAAAGATTATTATAATGCAAAATTGTAGAGATAGAAGTACATGATTGGAGATACATAAAATTATAGAAACTTAAGAGAAAAATGTTGGAAATGCAAAAAATACATTGAAGATGCAAAAATTAAGAGACAGAAAAATATGTATAAAATTTTGGGAGACTAAAAATTTATCAAAAATGTTGTTGAGAATACAATAAAGTTTGGTGATGAAGAAAAAGAATTTTTGCAGCATCAAAAAATTTTAAAGATACAAACTAATTTAAATGTATGAAATGTTTTAAATACAAAAAAAGAAACAACTTTGCAAACATAAAAAATTGAACATACAAAAATTGGCCATGTTAAAAGATTTTAAAGATATAATATGCAAAACATTAGATATAGAAAAACATGCTTGAAGATATGAAATATTTAAAAGAATATAAATTTGAAATTTAAAATGTTTTGGGCATACAATAAAATGGGGTCAAAAATGTGTTAGGGTAACCCTTAACTAGGAAATACTGTAAGCAGCAGAAAATACTCAAACATTTGGAAAATACAAAAATTTTGGACATACAAAAATTTTTTGGTAAACCCTAACTCTAACCCTAAGAACATGCAAAAACTAACCAAAAAAATTTGAGAAACTTAAAATGGGACTACATTTTGTCAGATGGCCTCAATATAGAAATGTCTCAAAAATGAGGCATTTTTGCCAGGTGGCCCAAAAATACAGGAAGTAGCCTAAAAAGAGGTTTGGATCTTCACATGGATTAAGTTAAAATAAGGTCACATTTGTGAAGATACCAAACATTTTAACATACAGAAACATTTTGGACTTAAATATTTAGGCAAAAGACTAATGGTAAAAAATATGTGAGCAGATTTGAGGAAATGACCCACTTTGTGCGATGTGTAAACAACAGCTATTGGACAGAAATGTCAAGTGAATAAAATTTCTTTGAAAAATGAATTATGAAGCCCATATGGTTGATCAGCATGTAGTAGGCTGCTACAAATAGGCTTTGCCTAGTGAAATTGCTCGAACTGTGATGGCTAAAAACTCAGCGCCGAGTGAATCATGGCCTTCATTGCCACATCTTGTGCAACATCGATAGTTGTGGACAGGTGGTTGCCTGGTTATGCATGGGAATAGAATGAAATTATCACACTCTAGTTCTGGGGGGTCTCTGCAGAAGTGGCGCATAGGCAATGATTGGTACATAATGTATTCATATCCAGCATTTTCCCAAAATCTTAATTTTCAAAAATTTATTTGGCACGTTGCACATTTTTCTTTAGTCCAAAGTTTCTTTGTATTCTCAAAATTTTTTGATTTACACTTATTTATTATAGCAAAGTTTTTACATCTTCAAGCATGCTTTTTATCCAAATATATTCGCTTCTAAAAATAATTTTAATATTTTTACATAAATTTAATAATTTTAAAAATTTAGTGCTTCAACGTTTTGTATTTCCTAACATGTTCTTATCACTAAATTGTTTTGTATCTAAATTATGTCTAACATTTCCAAATTTTTCTGTTGAAAATTTTATATTCCTCAAAAATTGCTTGTTTCATATTCTTTAGCTATCCGAAGTCTTGGATCTCCAAACATGCTCATCTAAAAATTTTCTTTTTTCTTCAAGAACCTTTTTATATGTATTGCTGAGCTTTACAGCTGTTAGGGTTAGGGTTACCCTGAACTTTAATTTTGAAGTGCACATGACCACACACTGCCAATTCTGGCATAAGAATCTTTCCTGAATGGACATTTTTTATGGGCAAGTTTGTGCGTTGTGAATATTGAGTCAACCCATTCAAAGGCATAATCACCCCGAGTAGCTAAATGTGTTTGTAAGAAGTTATTGTTTTCTAAAATGCATGCATCTTCTGTACTATTTTAGTTACAAAAATTTAACAAGTATTTCGAGGTAAAAAACTCGTGGGGTGCCAGGGCGCCCCTGAACCTCGAACTACTTGCTAGCAATTTTCCCATGTACGTTCAGTAAATCAGATAGTTGGGGGTACAGTATTGTTGTTGGCCTGAAAGATACATTAAGATACACTAGACCATTGGGTTTGCAAGAGTTTCAAGTCTCCAGAGCAGCCAGTCATATCCAGTGAAAGCATCCCTACCTAACTGTCAAATGTTTGCCTACTGCTTTTTGCGCATGTGGGACTTGTCTGTTTTGTTTACTTAAGGACGTATGACACCTGAAAGGTGTGAATTCCTGTGTTGCCATGGCTACGCGAGCGTTGTCATGGGACATTTGCGTGATTTGACAAAGGTCAAGACGAAATGGCCTTAAAATGTAGTGTTTTGCTGCTACGTACGTTCTTGAAGACGGGAGGAAGCCAAATTGCAGAAGTTTGATCGAATCGTTCAAGCGGAACCGTCGAATCACGGGAAGCACACAACGATTGTCAGCCATTTTCCGAAAATGTCACAAGAATACCACGTGAGATCACATGCGAATAGGCTTTCACCTTGTACTTTCAGAAAAACGTCGTGTCGCTGTCGATGAGAAGGCTTCTTGTCGAACTGAACACTGAAATGGTTAGTCAATTAAATTCTCTAGCTTTTGCATGAGGCATAATGCTGCGCATCCTTCCTATCTAGAGTTATGTGACCCGACATTTTGAACACCAACAAGTTGTGATAGTTTTCTTGCTATAAGTTGTCAGCAGATTGCTTTAACAACTTATGCCTCATGCAAAAGTTAGATAATACGAATGCGCATCCAATCATACCTTTCTCTAGCGGCTGTGACTTTTCCTCGATAGCGACATCGGCATTTACTGCTGTTTCAGTGGCTTTGCAATTGTCGGTTTTCCTCGATGTACAAAAGTATTATTAACAACGCTTATTCACAGTGTTACAGAGCGGTCCCTTGGCTTCCGTTCAGTGCTTCTTCTGCTCAGATCCAGCAAAGTTGCTAGGAGATATTAGCAAAAATACTTAGGTCAAAATCAGCTGCGCATTGTTTACATAGCCATGTCCCACATGCGTGATCTATATGACATTCTGAATGAACAATTGTGACTTTGTGCCTGGAGGAGGAGTGTGCTGGCTAAAAGGCTACCCTATGATGACTCTATGAGCGAATCATGGCTATAATTATTTGTCACAACTCGCTGGTCTCCCATTATTGGCCTACGAGTCACTAGACTTCTGTCGTATTTAGGGCTGTACCTCGCAGAAAAACAGTTAAGTAAGCTTCCTACCACAATACTATTACTTAAACATGTTCTAGAAACACTTTGCGTTCTTTGGATGTGATACACAGTGAAATCTAAAGAAAGATGGTTTTGAGCCTAGCAAACAGAAAGCGTCGAGCGCGCGGCCATTTTACAACGTCCGTCAGTGATAATTGGAGCTGTATCTCGCAGAAGAGACGTTCCTTAGGCTTTTTATTAGTATCACTCTATTAACACATATTTTTGACCACATTTCATTCGATTCAAACACGGCGAAACGTCTTTAGAGAGGATTTAAAGCTTTGTAAAGATTGACGTGAGCGCCGCCATTTGCAATGATAGAAATATATATATATATATATATATATACGAACATGAAGCCATACAAATACCTAAATCTGAAAACAATATAGGGGCGCCTTCGGCGTCCCAATAAAAATATTAATTCTTTATTAATATTAAAAATTATAATTGGTACGCCTATGCAATCCAACAAACTTGATACATTATGGGCAAAGTAAGTCAATACTGCATTGCAAATAATAATATATGATTGAAACAAACTAATATCTTAACACTAAATCACGCATGACATTAATTGAACAATCATACTAATCAATTTAAATCAATAATTGAAATCAATAAAAAATATAATCACTTAGGGTACACTAATTTACAACAAAAGCATTTTAGAATACAAAAAAATTTGAACATACAAAGAAATTTTGACATATACAAAATGTCTTAAGGATAAAAAAATTTAGCAATAGCAACATGTTTAGAGATCCAAAAAATTTATTAGCCAAAAATGTGAGAACAAGTATTTTTGGTAAACAAAAATTTGCGAGCATACACAAAATTGTAATGCAAAGAATTTTTTAGACGCAAAAGATTGCAGATGAATACATTTTAGAAGATGCAAAAAGTTAAATCTCCGAAAATATAAACCCTAATCCTAAGTATAAATATTTTTGGCATACAAAAATTTCAACATACAAATATATGGACATGCAAATAATTTTTTTGAAATGCAATATAATTAGACATAAAAAATTTAGACATGTCTGGAGATACAAAAACCTTTGGTGATACAAACAAATAAAAGACAATTTGGGTATACAAAGAAACTTTGGACATAAGAAAGAAATGTTTGGCGTTCCAAACAAATCTTTAAGAGCAAAAATTAAGACTTAGATTATAATTTTGGATATAACTAAAATGAAATACTAAACACATTTTTTGGAATACAATAATTTTGAATGCAGGGAAAGAATTTTTGAGCATAAATATTGAGTAAAAATACTAATGGTAAAAAGTATGAGTGGATTTGAGAGAATGACCCACTTTGTGCAATGTACAAACAATATCTATGGGATATACATACATCTATGGGTCAAAGCAGTCAAGCAGGCAATATTTGATCAAAAACGAATTATGGTATCATTCAAATCCCTAACCCTAACCCATTTGGTTTGCATAATGTGCACTTTGAGGAATTCACATCTTCAGGTGTGAAATTTCTGTGTTGCCATGGCCACGCTTGTGCTGCATGTGATGTGCGCGTGATTCGTGAAGCCAGAGAAATTAAACGTCATATACGGAGACGGCAAAGAACAATGTTTCGGACGTCTAGAGAGAATTTTGGTAAGAAAGAAACACAGTTGATGTCTTCTCCATTCTCAAACTTTGAAGGAATCAATGTTTCGCTCATTTATGCGAAGGAATCTCGCTTTTTGAGCACTGTGAAAGTTTGATGACATCATATTATTGCTTCCGTTGTGTATACCATATATAGGAGGTCACGAGATTGTCACGGGTCCTGGCTATTAAGGAAGGCTGGAACGAGTGCCCTCACGAGAACGCCGTGTGGCATCCAAGAAGTTTAGTTAGAGTTGGCACTGAAAGCTGCTTCTGAAAGCGAAGGTAATTATCTAAGATATCACTGCATGTATAGCGCGAATTTGGTTTCTATGTGGAGTTTCAAGGCATGAAACTTGTCATGGGAGAAATAAAAGTTAGTTTTCTTCATAGAATTTTTGCTAGGAATGATTTAGTAACTATGCATGCAATGAAACCTTAGAGGGTCTGCGTAGGAACAGGGCTATGCTTTCCGTTTCTCCCTCTGAGATTCCCGTGAGCGCCAAGTTTTCCGCTTTTTGGATGGCTTTTTAACCGGCAACATTTCTTAGCGCAGCCAGGCCTGTTTAACAGAAACCATGCGTACGTTTGAAGAGGAATGTTTGATCTTCCTCTTGGCACTTGTTTGACTTCGAATGAACACACCCTGTAGGAGCTATATGCAAAAATACGAAGGTCAAAAATTGCCCCACATTGTTTACATTCGACATGTCCCACATACAAAGGTAGATACACATCCCACAATGACCAGCCCAACAGTATGCAAATTGTGCAGAGACTGGAAGTCCATACTTTTAACGCCTCTTTAGGTGAAGTACTTTGTGCATCTGCTTTGTCTCATCTTGTGTCATCTTGCCTCATCTTGTCTCATCTTGCCTCATCTTGTCTCGTCTTCCTAATCTTGCCTCGTCTTGTCTCATCTTTCCTCATCTTGTCTTGTCTTACTTCATCTGATCTCATTTGCCTCATCTGGTCTCGTCTTGTCTCATCTTGCCTCGTCTTGCTTCATCTTGTCTCATCTTGCCAAATCTTGTATCATCTTACCAAATCTTTCCTCATCTTACCTCATCTTTCCAAATCTTGTCTCATCTTGTCTCATCTTGCGTCCTCTTGTCTCATCTTGCCTCATCTTGAGTCGTCTTGCCTCATCTTACCTCATCTTGACTCGTGTTGTCTAATCTTGCCTCGTCTTGTCTCATCTTGCCTCATCTTGTCTCGTCTTTCTTCATCTTGTATCATCTTGCTAAATCTTTCCTCATCTTGCCAAATCTCGTCTCATCTTGTCTCATCTTGCCTCATATTGTCTCGTCTTGCCTCATCTTACCTCATCTTGTCTCGTCTTGTCTCATCTTGCATCTTCTTGTCTCATCTTGCCTCATCTTGTCTCGTCTTGCTTCATCTTCTCTCATCTTGCCAAATCATGTCTCATCTTGCCAAATCTTTCAACATCTTGCCTCATCTTGCCAAATCTTTCCTCATCTTCCCTCATCTTGTCTTGTCTTGCTTCATCTTCTCTCATCTTGCCTCGTCTTGTCTCATCTTGCCTCATCTTGTCTCGTCTTTCTTCATCTTGTATTATCTTGCTAAATCTTTCCTCATCTTGCCAAATCTCGTTTCATCTTGTCTCATATTTCCTCATCTTGTCTCATCTTCCTCATCAAGCTGCATCTTGCCTCATCTTACCTCATCTTGTCTCATCTTGCCTTATCTTGTCTCGTCATGCTTCATCTTGTCTCATCTTGCCTCATCTTGCCTCATATTGTCTCGTCATGCTTCATCTTATCCCATCTTCCCTCATCTTGCCTCAACTTGTCTCATCTTGCTTCATCATGTCTCATCTTTCCTCGTCTTGTCTCGTCTTGCGTCATCTTATCCCATCTTCTCTCATCTTGCCTCATCTTGTCTCATCTTGTTTCATCTTGTCTCATCTTGTCTCATCTTTCCTCGTCTTGTCTCGTCTTGCGTCATCTTGTCTCATCTTGCCTCATGTTGCCTCATATTTTCTCGTCATGCTTAATCTAGTCTCATCTTGCCTGATCTTGCCTCATCTCGTCTCATCTTGCCTCATGTTGTCTCATCTTGCCTCATCTTGCCTCATCTTGCCTCATCTTACCTCATCTTGCCTCATCTTACCTCATCTTGTCTCATCTTGTCTCATCTTGCCTCATCTTTCCTCATCTTGTCTCGTCTTCCTTCATCTTGCCTCATCTTTCCTCATCTTGTCTCGTCTTGCCTCATCTGGTCTTGTCTTGTCTCATCTTGACTCATCTTGCTTAATTTTGCCTCATCTCTCCTCATATTGTCTCATCTCGCTTCGTCTTGCCTCATATTGTCTCATCTTGCTTCATCTTGCCTCATCATGTCTCATCTTGCCTCATCTTGTCTCATCTTGCCTCATCTTGTCTCATCTTGCCTCATCTTGTCTCATCTTGTCTCATCTTGCCTCATCTTGCCTCATCTTGCCTCATCTTGTCTCGTCTTGCCTCATTTTGCCTCATCTTGTCTCGTCTTGCCTCATCTTGTCTCCTCTTGCCTCATCTTGTTTCATCTTACTTTTTCTTGCCTCATATTGCCTCATCTTGCCTCATCTTGTCTCATCTTGCCTCATTTAATCTCGTCTTGCCTCATCTTGCCTCATCTTGGTTCATCTTGCTTCATCTTGCCTCATCTTGTCTCATCGTGCCTCATCTTGTCTCATCTTGCCTCATCTTGGTTCATCTTGCTTCATCTTGCCTCATCTTGTCTCATCTTGCCTCATCTTGTCTCATCTTGCCTCATCTTGTCTCATCTTGCTTCATCTTGTCTCATCTTACCTCGTCTTGTCTCATATTTTATCATCTTGTCTCATCCTGTCTCGTCTTGTCTCATCTTGCCTCATCTTGCCTCGGTTTGCCTCGTCTTGCCTCATCTTGTCTCGTCTTGCTTCATCTGGTCTCATCTTACCTCATCTTGTCTCGTCTTACCTAATCTTGCCTCATCTTGTCTCATCTTACTTCATCTCGTCTCATATTTCCTCATCTTGTCTCATCTTGCCTCATCTTATCTCGTCTTGCCTCATCTTGCTTCATCTTGCCTCATCTTGTCTCATCTTGCCTCATCTTGCTTCATCTTGCCTCATCTTGTCTCATCTTGCCTCATCTTGCTTCATCTTGCCTCATCTTGTCTCATCTTGCCTCATCTTGTCTCAACTTGCCTCATCTTGTCTCATCTTGCCTCATCTTGTCTCGTCTTGCTTCATCTTGTCTCATCTTACCTCATCTTGTCTCATATTTTATCATCTTGTCTCGTCTTGCTTCATCTGGTCTCATCTTGCCTCATCTTGTCTCATCTTACCTAATCTTGCCTCATCTTGTCTCATCTTACTTCATCTCGTCTCATATTGTCTCATCTTGCCTCACCTTGCCTCATCGATCTTCATCTTGCCTCATATTGTCTCATCTTGTCTCTTCTTGTCTCATCTTGCCTTATCTTGTCTTGCCATGCTTCATTTTGTCTCATCTTGCCTCATCTTGTACCTCATATTGTCTCGTCATGCTTCATCTTATCCCATCTTCCCTCACTTGCCTAATCTTGTCTCATCTTGCCTCATCTTGTCTCATCTTGTCTCATCTTTCCTAAGATGAAGCAAGATGAGGCCAGATGAGGCAAGAAATAGCAAGATGAGGCAAGATGAGACTAGATATTGCAAGATGAGGCAAGATATAGCAAGAAGAAGCAAGATGAGGCAAGATATTGCAAGATGAGGCAAGATATAGTAAGAAGCAAGATGAGGCAAGAAATAGCAAGATGAGGCAAGATGAGGCCAGATATTGCAAGATGAGGTAAGATATAGCAAGAAGAAGCAAGATGAGGCAAGATATAGCAAGAAGAAGCAAGATGAGGCAAGAAACGGAAAGATAGTGCAAGATGAGGCAAGATATTGCAAGATGAGGCAAGATATGGTAAGAAGCAAGATGAGGAAGAAATAGCAAGATGAGGCAAGTTGAGGCCAGATATTGCAAGATGAGGTAAGATATAGCAAGAAGAAGCAAGATGAGGCAAGAAAATGCAAGATCAGGCCAGATGAGGCAATATATTGCAAGATGAGTCAAGAAATAGCAAGATGAGGTAAAATGAGTAAAGATATGGCAAGATGAGGCAAGAAATAGCAAGATGAGGCAAAATGAGGCAAGATGAGGCAAGATGAGGCAAGAAATAGCAAGATGAGGCAAGATGAGGCAAGATGAGGTAAGATAGTGCGAGATGAGGAAAGATATAGCAAGAAGAAAGATGAGGCAAGAAATAGAAAGATGAGGCCAGATGAGGCAAGATAATGCAAGATGAGGCAAGAAATAGCAAGATGAAGCAAGATGAGGCAAGAAATAGCAAGATGAGGCAAGATGAGGCAAGATATTGCAAGCTGAGGCAAGAAATAGCAAGATGAGGCAAGATGAGGCAAGATAATGCAAGATGAGGCAAGAAATAGCAAGATATTGAAAGATGAGGCAAGATATAGCAAGTTGAGGCAAGATTTTGCAAGATTAGGCTAGAAATAGCAAGATGAGGTAAGAAATGGCAAGATATTGAAAGATGAGGCAAGATATAGCAAGAAGAAGCAAGATGAGGCAAGATGAGGCAAGATATTGCAAGATGAGGCAAGATATAGCAAGAAGCAAGATGAGACAAGAAATAGCAAGATGAGGCAAGATGAGGCAAGATATTGCTAGATAAGGCAAGAAATAGCAAGATGAGGCAAGATGAGGCAAGATAATGCAAGATGAGGCAAGAAATAGCAAGATGAAGCAAGATGAGGCAAGAAATAGCAAGATGAGGCAAGATGAGGCAAGATATTGCAAGCTGAGGCAAGAAATAGCAAGATGAGGCAAGATGAGGCAAGATAATGCAAGATGAGGCAAGAAATAGCAAGATATTGAAAGATGAGGCAAGATATAGCAAGTTGAGGCAAGATTTTGCAAGATTAGGCTAGAAATAGCAAGATGAGGTAAGAAATGGCAAGATATTGAAAGATGAGGCAAGATATAGCAAGAAGAAGCAAGATGAGGCAAGATGAGGCAAGATATTGCAAGATGAGGCAAGATATAGCAAGAAGCAAGATGAGGCAAGAAATAGCAAGATAAGGCAAGATGAGGCAAGATATTGAAAGATGAGGCAAGATATAGCAAGAAGAAGCTAGATGAGGCAAGAAATAGCAAGATGAGGCAAGATGAGGCAAGATATTGCAAGATGAGGCAAGAAATAGCAAGATTAGGCAAGATGAGGAAAGATATAGCAAAATTAAGCAAGATGAGGGAAGATGAGGCAAAATATAGCATGATGAAACAAGATGAGGCAAGAAATAGCAAGATGAGGCAAGATATAGCAAGATGAGGCAAGATATTGAAAGAGGAGGCAAGACATAGCAAGATGAGGCAAGATGAGGCAAGATTAGGAAAGATGAGGCAAGATATAGCAAGATTAAGCAAGATGAGGCTAAATGAGGCAAGAAATAGCAAGATGAGGCAAGATATAGCATGAAACAAGATGAGGCAAGAAATAGCAAGATGGGGCAAGATGAGGCAAGATATTGCTAGATGAGGCAATATATAGCAAGAAGAAGCAAGATGAGGCAAGAAATAGCAAGATGAGGCAAGATGAGGCAAGAAATAGCAAGATGAGGCAAGATATTGCAAGATGAGGCAAGAAATAGCAAGATGAGGCAAGATGAGGCAAGATATTGCAAGATGAGGCAAGAAATAGCAAGATGAGACAAGATATAGCAAGATTAGGCAAGAAATAGCAAGATGAGGTAAGATGAGGCGAGATATTACAAGATGAGGCAAGATATTGCAAGATGAGGCAAGATATTGCAAGATTAGGCAAGAAATAGCAAGATGAGGTAAGATGAGGCAAGATATTGCAAAATGAGGCAAGATATAGCAAGAAGAAGCAAGATGAGGCAAGATGAGGCAAGATATTGCAAGATGAGGCAAGATATAGCAAGAAGCAACATGAGGCAAGAAATAGCAACATGAGGCAAGATGTGGCAAGATATTGCAAGATGAGGCAAGATGTAGCAAGAAGAAGAAAGATGAGGCAAGAAATAGCAAGATGAGGCAAGATGAGGAAAGATATTGCAAGATAAGGAAGACATAGCAAGAATAAGCAAGATGAGGCAAGAAACAGCAAGATATTGCAAGATGAGGCAAGATATAGCAAGATGAGGCAAGATATTGCAAGATTAGGCAATCAATAGCAAGATGAGGTAAGATGAGGCAAGATATTGCAAAATGAGGCAAGATATAACAAGAAGAAGCAAGATCAGGCAAGATGAGGCAAGATATTGCAAGATGAGGCAAGATATAGCAAGATGCAAGATGAGGCAAGAAATAGCAAGATGAGGCAAGATGAGGCAAGATATTGCAAGATGAGGCAAGATATTGCAAGAAGAAGCAAGATGAGTCAAGATGAGGCAAGATATTGCAAGATAAGGAAGACATAGCAAGAAGAAGCAAGATGAGGCAAGATATTGCAAGATGAGGCAAGAAATAGCAAGATATTGCTAGATGAGGCAAGATATAGCAGGATGAGGCTAGATATTGCAAGATGAGGCAAGAAATAGCAAGATGAGGCAAGATGAGGCAAGATATTGCAAGATGAGGCAAGATATAGCAAGAAGAAGCAAGATGAGGCAAGATGAGGCAAGATAGTGCAAGATGAGGAAAGATATAGCAAGAAGAAAGATGAGGCAAGAAATAGCAAGATGAGGCAAGATGAGGCAAGATATTGCAAGATGAGGTAAAATATAGCAAGAAGAAGCAAGATGAGGCAAGAAATAGCAAGATGAGGCAAGAAATAGCAAGATGGGGCAAGATGAGGCAAGATATAGCAAGATGAAGCAAGACATTGCAAGATGAGGCAAGAAATAGCAAGATGAGGCAAAATGAGGCAAGATATTGCAAGATGAGGCAAGAATAACAAGAAGAAGCAAGATGAGGCAAGATGAGGCAAGATATTGCAAGACAAAGAAAGATGAGGCGAGATATAGTAAGATGAAGCAAGATGAGGCAAGATGAGGCAAGATATAGCAAGATTAAGCAAGATGAGGCAAGATGAGGCACGATATTGCAAGTTGAGGCAAGATATAGGAAGAAGAAGCAAGATGAGGCTAGATATTGGAAGATGAGGCAAGAAATAGCAAGATGAGGCAAGATGAGGCAAGATGAGGCAAGATGAGGCAAGAAATAGCAAGATGAGGCAAGATGAGGCAAGATGAGGTAAGATAGTGCGAGATGAGGAAAGATATTGCAAGAAGAAAGATGAGGCAAGAAATAGAAAGATGAGGCCAGATGAGGCAAGATATTGCAAAATGAGGCAAAATATAGCAAGAAGAAGCAAGATGAAGCAAGAAAGAGCAAGATGAGGCAAGATGAGGCAAGAAATAGCAAGATGGGGCAAGGTGAGGCAAGATATTGCAATATGAGGCAAGAAACAGCAATATGAGGCAAAATGAGTCAAGATATTGCAAGATGAGGCAAGAAATAATAAGATATTGTAAGATGAGGCAAGATATAGCAAGATGAAGCAAGACATTGCAAGATGAGGCAAGAAATAGCAAGATGAGGCAAGATGAGGCAAGATATTACAAGATGAGGCAAGAATAACAAGAAGAAGCAAGATGAGGCAAGATGAGGCAAGATATTGCAAGACAAAGAAAGATGAGGCGAGACATAGTAAGATGAAGCAAGATGAGGCAAGATGAGGCAAGATATAGCAAGATTAAGCAAGTTGAGGCAAGATGAGGCAAGATAGTGCAAGATGAGGAAAGATATAGCAAGAAGAAAGATGAGGCAAGAAATAGCAAGATGAGGCAAGATGAGGCAAGATATTGCAAGATGAGGTAAAATATAGCAAGAAGAAGCAAGATGAGGCAAGAAATAGCAAGATGAGGCAAGATGAGGCAAGAAATAGCAAGATGGGGCAAGATGAGGCAAGATATTGCAATATGAGGCAAGAAACAGCAAGATGAGGCAAAATGAGTCAAGATATTGCAAGATGAGGCAAGATGAGGCAAGATATTGCAAGACAAAGAAAGATGAGGCGAGATATAGTAAGATGAAGCAAGATGAGGCAAGATGAGGCAAGAAATAGCAAGATGAGGCAAGATGAGGCAAGATATTGCAAGATGAGGCAAGATACAGGAAGAAGTAAGATGAGGCTAGATATTGGAAGATGAGGCAAGAAATAGCAAGATGAGGCAAGATGAGGCAAGATGAGGCAAGATGAGGCAAGAAATAGCAAGATGAGGCAAGATGAGGCAAGAAATAGCAATATGAGGCAAAATGAGGGAAGAAATAACAAGATGAGGCAAGATGAGGCAAGATATTGCAAGATGAGGCAAGAAATAGCAAGATGATGCTAGATATATCAAGAAGCAAGATGAGGCAAGATATTGGAAGATGAGGTAAGAAATAGCAAGATGAGGCAAGATGAGGCAAGATATAGCGAGATTAAGGAAGATGAGGCTAGATGAGGCCAGAAATAGCAAGATGAGGCAAGATGAGGCAAGATAATGCAAGAAGAGGCAAGATATAGCAAGAACAAGCAAGATGAGGCAAGATATAGCAAGATTAAGCAAAATGAGGCAAGATGAGGCAAGAAATAGCAAGATGAGGCAAGATGAGGCAAGATATTGCAAGATGAGGCAAGATATAGCAAGAAGAAGCAAGATGAGGCTAGATATTGCAAGATGAGGCAAGAAATAGCAAGATGAGGCAAGATGAGGCAAGATACTGCCAAAAGAGGCAATATGAGGCAAGAAATAGCAAGATGAGGCAAGAAATAGCAAGATGAGGCAAGAAATAGCAAAATGAGGCAAGATGAGGGAAGAAATAGCAAGATGAGGCAAGATGAGGCAAGATATTGCAAGAAGAGGCAAGAAATAGCAAGATGAGGCAAGATATAGTAAGAAGAAGCAAGATGAGGCAAGATATTGCAGGATGAGGCAAGATATAGCAAGAAGAAGCAAGATGAGGCAAGATATAGCAAGACTAAGCAAGATGAGGCAAGATGAGGCAAGAAATAGCAAGATGAGGCAAGATATTGCAAGATGAGGCAAGATATAGCAAGAAGAAGCTAAATGAGGCAAGATATAGGAAGAAGAAGCAAGATGAGGCAAGAAATAGCAAGATATTGCTAGATGAGGCAAGATATAGCAAGATGAGGCTAGATATTGCAAGATGAGGCAAGAAATAGCAAGATGAGGCAAGATGAGGCAAGATATTGCAAAATGAGGCAAGATATAGCAAGAAGAAGCAAGATGAGGCAAGATGAGACAAGATATTGCAAGATGAGGCAAGATATAGCAAGATGAATCAAGATATAGTAAGAAGAAGCAAGATGAGGCAAGATATTGCAGGATGAGGCAAGATATAGCAAGAAGAAGCAAGATGAGGTAAGATATAGCAAGACTAAGCAAGATGAGGCAAGATGAGGCAAGAAATAGCAAGATGAGGCAAGATATTGCAAGATGAGGCAAGATATAGCAAGAAGAAGCTAAATGAGGCAAGATATAGGAAGAAGAAGCAAGATGAGGCAAGAAATAGCAAGATATTGCTAGATGAGGCAAGATATAGCAAGATGAGGCTAGATATTGCAAGATGAGGCAAGAAATAGCAAGATGAGGCAAGATGAGGCAAGATATTGCAAAATGAGGCAAGATATAGCAAGAAGAAGCAAGATGAGGCAAGATGAGACAAGATATTGCAAGATGAGGCAAGATATTGCAAGATGAGGCAAGAAACAGCAAGATGAGGCAAAATGAGTCAAGATATTGTAAGATGAGGCAAGAAATGGCAAGATATTGCAAGATGAGGCAAGATATAGCAAGATGAAGCAAGATATTGCAAGATGAGGCAAGAAATAGCAAGATGAGGCAAGATGAGGCTAGATATTGCAAGATGAGGTAAGATATAACAAGAAGAAGCAAGATGAGGCAAGATGAGGCAAGATATTGCAAGACAAAGAAAGATGAGGCAAGATATAGCAAGATTAAGCAAGATGAGGCAAGATGAGGCAAGAAATAGCAAGATGAGGCAAGATGAGGCAAGATATTGTAAGATGAGGCAAGATATAGGAAGAAGAAGCAAGATGAGGCTAGAAATTGGAAGATGAGGCAAGAAATAGCAAGATGAAGCAAGATTAGGCAAGATGAGGCAATATAAGGTAAGAAATAGCAAGATGAGGCAAGATGAGGGAAGAAATAGCAAGATGAGGCCAGATGTGGCAAGATATTGCAAGATGACGCAAGAAATAGGAAGATGAGGCTAGATATATCAAGAAGAAGCAAGATGAGTCAAGATATTGGAAGATGAGGTAAGAAATAGCAAGATGAGGCAAGACGAGGCAAGATATAGCAAGATTAAGCAAGATGAGGCTAGATGAGGCAACAAATAGCAAGATGAGGCAAGATGAGGCAAGATATTGCAAGATGAGGCAATATGAGGCAAGAAATAGCAAGATGAGGCAAGATGAGGCAAGAAATAGCAAAATGAGGCAAGATGAGGGAAGTAATAGCAAGATGAGTCAAGATGAGGCAAGATATTGCAAGATGAGGCAAGAAATAGCAAGATGAGGCAAGATTTAGCGCGAAGAAGTAAGATCAGGCAAGATATTGTAACATGAGGCAAGAAATAGCAAGTGTGGCAGTCGAGGTTAGAATGCGAACATTACACCGACTTTTCGAAATCGAGATTTTGCCATATTCTGGTAGAACAACTCCTTCATTATCTCTGTACCAAGTTCTGAAGCGGAAAACGCTTTTACGGAGGAGATATAGCGCGTAGAAGCCATCAAGGTACGCGAATCTTGTCTCCTCCGCGACTTTATGAATATTAATGAGGCGGAAAAATGGCGGCCGCGATCTCGTGCAATTCAACTCGCAGCTATTTCAAGCCTTTTTTGGTAGCATAATCAAAGAAATGACGGCGCTGGTATTATGAATGATTACCATAGTAAGTGTTTGCTACATATATCACAGAATTAAGTGACAGGACCCAGTATTATACATTTTTCCAGTATGACAATCTTACAGATGGTCAATCAGAGTAGTTTAGGGCAGTAACTGTTACAATAAACGACAGATGAGCAATATTCTAACGTCTGTGTCTTGGACATCCCGCTTTAGTGGTGTGACCTTCATTCCATCGCTTTTTGTTTTTGTGGCCAGAGCCATCACATCCTGGTGTGCCACATTTCCTTACTGTCTTCTTTGGTTTCTTTGCTAGTGGAGGGCCTGTCTCCTGCTGATTCGCAGAAGGTGTCGCACTTGAAGTACTGGAACTGGTACTTGCTTGTGCAGTAGATGAACCTGTTGCACGAGTACCTGATTCGGGAAGTGGTGGTCCAGCCTGGGGCACAGGTGTGATATAGCTTGGCCATCGTGCAGGTGGTATATACCTGTGACACATTTGGGTGACATGGGCCATTTTGTCGGCAGTGAGTGGTCGAGGGTGATCACAGTAACAGCCAGTTGGTGAGCCTGATTGTGTGGAGTCCACTACACGCAATGGAGACTCGATGGGGGTTCCACTGTGGCAGCTTGTTCTCACTTTCATCAGAACTTGATCGTTGATGCCACGAACAATCAGGAAATCGTGCATCTTCCGTACTCCGGGCAAATCAGAGTATTTCTTGGCCATTGCACTTCTCCAGTCAAAGATGTGTGACCCATCCTCGATGCAACTGGTGCTGAATCTTTGGCAAATTTCAAGCAGTTCCCCTGCTGTAAAAACATCAGCCCTGTTGTAAGCATTGCCTGTTAATGCGAAGAGACGATCTGGGCTAAACTTTGTGTGTCCGGCCACCAAAAAACAGAAGCGGAAGTGGTCCAAAGTGCGCTTCTCAACCAATTCCATGGCCCAAGAAAAGAGGTAACGATTCTTATTTGTGTTTCCAGCATTGTCCAGAAAGATGCAAGCACGTCTGATCCACGGAAACTCAGATGTCACCTTCTCCAAGTAGTTTGATAGGAATGCTATGGTGTGATCGGTATTCTTTGGACCAACTGTTTCATCAAATATCCAAGTATAGTTACAGCTCGCCTCGCTTCTGTGGTCTACCAGCCCGAAAATGTCATGTGATACCTTCTGTAGGTAGTAGGTAGAACCTGGCTGCTCCGTCCTTCCCCAGTGAGGAATAAGCTTGCTTTGCTGAAAGTCGGCTGACAGCACAAGTGTGAAAGTGTGCTTTGCCACCACAAGCTTGGACACTGTATCCTGCGATGGGTTTTCTTCCATTGATAGCTTATTGATCTCTGCCCACTCCGTTTTGCATTTCTTGATCATTTGGTTGTAGTAATCTCTTGTTGCATTTGCTTCCACTTTGTGACTGTGTAATTCCTCCTCGGTTGCTTTGATTTTCGCTTCCACATCTTTTAGTTTCTGTTCCTCAGCTGATCCAGATTGAGAAAGGCGCTTTAGAATTGCTTGCTGACGTGAAACTTCCTCCTTAAGGTACTTGCAAGTGTCACAGTAATCAGACTTGTGTGGATGGAGGGCAACCTTGGGTCGATCGCTCTTTAGCCACTCACGAGCGGCGAATGCAGAGCATGTGCTTCCACCTGTCTCTTCTTGAGAGTGATTAAATGTCCACACAACCGATGACCTGGCCTTTACGTCGAAATCCCTTTCCCCAGGCTTAGGAGGATCGATGCGTGTGAATTTTGGGATGAAGAAAAACTGTGGGCTGTAGCTTCCAGCCTGGCGTCCATTTGGATGACTGTTGGCATCGACGAATGTAAGAAATGCACTCCTTACAGCTGGCTTTGACCGGTTAGATGGCTGCCCTGCCAATCTATGTCGTTCGTGTGGATACTTTACTTCGACTTCATCAGTATCCTTCAAGGCCTTCCACCACACCGATACACCTACAGATGAAGTGTCCAGTCCTGGGTGAAGCACAAACTCCTCTAACTTCTTCTCCACTACTTTTTTCTTCGTCATTGTTCTGACTGGCTCCTGGCATTGGGAGACTTTGATCTGCCTCAATCGTGCTAATCGTGCTCTGTGAACACCAAGAAGGTGACAAATACAGCTTGAGCAATACAAGTAGTTGCCATAGGCATCAAAGAGACTCTCTCTCATCCATTGATTTTGAGCTGCACAATCAAAGAAGATGGTTCATTGCTCAATGCATACCAAGCTCAGTAGTAATTCAAAATCATAATTTCCACTCTTAGCACAATGTGTTTCATGTCGAATGCTGTATGGTGCCACACCAGCATTCCAACATGATGGCACCCACAATTTACACCATGATGGTGTCGATTGTGGGTACCATCATCACACACGTTAACTGTTTGCAAGCCCTCACTCACACACACAAAGCACAATACATGCACACTACTCAAAACTTTTTCTATCCACTCACCAGAGACATTGGTGTGGTCTCCCTCTTTGGGGTAGCTCTTTGAGTAGGTTGCTTCTGTTTTCGCGTTGTGGCGGCCAATGGAATGGAAAATGTCCACCAACTGTCCCAGGACCTCTGTACAGCCACGCTGGCAACGTTGCACTCCAGTCAGCGATGTCTCTGAGCTTGACAGACTTCCATCAAGCTCGGGAGAAAGCCTTGCCCTTGCCCTTAAAGAAGTTGTCCAAGCGTTCCCGTTTTGATGTTTTTGCCGTCAACAAGGAAGGGCTACGAGTAGATGCTAGCTGTGCAACGATAGGCGAGGAAGCTACTGACGGAGGGAGGGTGCTAGAGCTTTAAGGAGTGCTCGCGCCGTGAAGTAGTGGGCCTGCACCTTGAGGAGTGCTTGCGTCTCGAGGGGGGGTGCTTGCGCTCTGAAGAGTGCTCGCGCCGTGTGGGAGAGTACTTGCGCCGTGTGGGAGAGTACTTGCGCCATGTGGGAGAGTACTTGCGCCATGAGGAGGAGTGCTCACGCTGTGCAGGAGGGTGCTTGCGCCTTCGAGAAGAGAGCTCGCGCCTTGCGTATCTTCAGACATCTTACCACCACTGTTTCTCCGCGATGCAAATTCGCTCGGTTACCAAACAAAGACCAGCAGAAAGCCCATTGAAAGCACTACAAGTACACAACAGTCAATCTACAGCGCAATATACGCATTACGTCAAAAACGACCGAAAACTTTAAACGCCATTTTCTCAAAATGAACTTCCTGTATAATGTTCGCATTCTAATTTCGACTGCCACAAGTAGAAAGATGAGGCAAGATATAGCAAGAAGAAGCAAGATGAGGCAAGATATAGCAAGATGAGGCAATATGAGGCAAGATATTGCTAGATGAGACAAGATATAGCTAGAAGAAGCAAGATGAGGCAAGAAATAGCAAGATGAGGCAAGATGAGACAAGATATTGCAAGATGAGGCAAGAAATAGCAAGATACAGCAAGATCAGGAAGATATAGCAAGATGAGGCAAGATACTGCAAGATGTGGCAAGATATAGCAACAGGAAGCAAGATGAGGCAAGATGAGGCAAGATATTGCAAGATGAGCCAAGATATAGCAAGCAGCAAGATGAGGCAAAATAGCTAGATGAGGCAAGATGAGGCAAGATATTGCAAGATGAGGCAAGATATAGCAAGAAGAAGCAAGATGAGGCAAGAAATAGCAAGATGAGGCAAGATGAGGCAAGAAATAGCAAGATGAGGCAAGATGAGGCAAGATATTGCCAGATGAGGCAAGAAATAGCAAGATGAGGCAAGATGAGGCAATATATTACAAGATGAGGCAAGAAATAGCAAGGTGAGGCAAGATATAGCAAGAAGAAGCAAGATGAGGCAAGATATTGCAAGATGAGGCAAGATATAGCAAGAAGAAGCAAGATTAGGCAAGATATAGCAAGATTAGGTAAGATGAGGCAAGATGAGGCAAAAAATAGCAAGATGAGGCAAGATGAGGCAAGATATTGCAAGATGAGGCAAGATATAGCAAGGCCAAGCAAGATGAGGCTAGATATTGCAATATGAGGCAAGAAATAGCAAGATGAGGCAAGATGAGGCAAGATGAGGGAAGAAATAGCAAGATGAGGCAAGATGAGGCAAGATATTGCAAGATGAGGCAAGAAATAGCAAGATGAGGCAAGATTTAGCACGAAGAAGCAAGATCAGGCAAGATATTGCAAGATGAGGCAAGAAATAGCAAGAAGAAAGATGAGGCAAGATATAGCAAGAAGAAGCAAGATGAGGCAAGAAATAGCAAGATGAGGCAATATGAGGCAAGATATTGCAAGATGAGAGAAGATATAGCAAGATTGGCAAGATATTGCAAGATGAGACAAGATATAGCAAGATGAGGCAAGACATAGCAAGATATAGCAAGATCAGGCAAGATATAGCAAGATGAGGCAAGATACTGCAAGATGTGGCAAGATATAGCAAGAGGAAGAAAGATGAGGCAAGATGAGGCAAGATATTGCAAGATGAGCCAAGATATAGCAAGCAGCAAGATGAGGCAAGAAATAGCTAGATGAGGCAAGATGAGGCAAGATATTGCAAGATGAGGCAAGATATAGCAAGAAGAAGCAAGATGAGGCAAGAAATAGCAAGATGAGGCAAGATGAGACAAGAAATAGCAAGATGAGGCAAGATGAGCCAAGATATTGCAAGATGAGGCAAGAAATAGCAAGATGAGGTAAAATGAGTCAAGATATTGCAAGATGAGGCAAGAAATAGCAAGATATTGCAAGATGAGGCAAGATATAGCAAGATGAGGCAAGATATTGCAAGATGAGGCAAGAAATAGCAAGATGAGGCAAAATTGTAGTGACTAAGTAGTTAGTAGTCACTGCTGTTGATTGCTGGTTATTATTATTATTATTATTATTATGCTATTATTACGGTTGTGTTCTGTAGTGCAATGTATTAGTGATTATTATTTTTACGTATGTTGTACTATTATTGGTATCTGCATGGTTACGTAGTTGTACCCGGTTGTATTGTGCCTTTGTCCCATTGTTCATTGATTTGTCTTGCTGAGCGGATCGCTGTGACAAGTGCGGTGCATGAGCGTGGCCCGACCGACTGTTCCCGAAGTGTAAGAGCGTGCAGAACATCACATTTGGCGACGAAGGAAAGTCCGACGCGGGAGAGATGACCACACACGGCCAGATCAGCGAGTTCCACGGAGTCCCGGAGGAATGGACCTCATACGTGGAATGCCTGGAGTGTTACTTCTTGGCCAACGATGTGGCCGACGCAGAGAAGCAACGCGCGATCCTGCTGAGTTGCTGTGGCGCCTCCACGTACAGCTTGATCCGGAGTCTGGCCGCGCCAAGCAAGCCCACAGCCGTCGCGTACAAGGACTTGGTAAAGAAAGTCACCGCGTACTATGCTCCCAGAAGATCCAAGATTGTTTCGCGATTCAAGTTTAACTCGCGCTCACAACAGCCCGGTGAGTCTATCGCAACGTATGTGTCTGAGTTACGGAAACTTTCCGAATTTTGTGAATATGGTGCTACATTAGATGATATGCTATGTGACCGACTTGTGTGTGGCCTTGCTGAACGACGGGTTCAGCAGCGCCTCCTCGCGGAAGGGGATCTCACATTTGACAAAGCCCTGAAGATCGCCCAGGCCATGGAACTGGCAGAACGAGATGCCAGGGACCTCCAGCAGGCCGGTGCACACAGCAATGTACCAGTTCATAGGGTAGCCCAGCCACCAAAGACTGCCAGACAGGACAAGGATGGTAAACCTTGCCACCGTTGTGGAGGGAGTCACGACCCATCCCAGTGCCGCTTCAGGGATGCGCAGTGTCACGTTTGTGGAAAGAAGGGCCACATTAAGCGGGCATGCAGAAGCCAGAGCAAGGTCCCCAGTGCTACCGGTGGTGAGCAACCTCAGAGGCAAGCTGTCCACCTAGCCAAAGAGGACACTGTCACTACACCGCCAGAGCCGCAGGAATACACTTTGTACCCACTCCACGATCTAGCCACACAACCCCTGAAGGCCACGGTGGAGGTGGAGGACCAGGAGCTCATCATGGAAGTAGACACTGGTGCCTCAGTTACCGTCATCAGTGAGGCCACACGGGGAAGCATCTGGCCAAAACAACCTGCCCCACCACTCCAACCAACTGCCGTGAAACTGCGAACATACACCGGGGAGGCAATCCCAGTGGTTGGAAGGTTGATGGTCAAGGTGCGATACCAGGGCCAAGAGGAGCAACTTCCCCTCGTTGTCGTTGCTGGAGACGGGCCCAGCCTGTTGGGTAGAGACTGGCTTGCTAAGTTGAAGCTGGAATGGAAGCACATGTTCTGCGTGCATGCCCAGGAGAGTCTGCAGGATGTCCTGGAACGACACGACATGGTGTTCAAGCCAGAGTTGGGCAGGATCAATGGAGTTGAAGCAAAGCTTCACATCAACCCTGAGGCCCAACCACGTTTCTACAAGCCGAGATCAGTACCATATGCTCTTCGCCAGAAAGTGGAACAGGAGCTGGACAGACTGGAGGAAGCCGGAGTCATTGTCCCCACCCAGCACTCAGACTGGGCAGCTCCTATTGTTCCTGTTGTGAAGACTAATGGCTCAGTGAGGATCTGCGGAGACTATAAACTGACAGCCAACACGGCAACGAAGACTGAGTCCTACCCTTTACCCAGAATTGAAGACTTGTTTGCATCCCTTGCCGGAGGTAAGATGTTCTCCAAGCTTGACCTGTCCCATGCTTACTTGCAGCTGCCACTGGCTGAAGAATCACAACCCCTGCTGACAGTCAACACCCACAAGGGGCTCTACCGTTACTTGAGGCTCCC
>CAXHTE010000029.1:0-22000 GCA_964019415.1 Ianthella basta
ACACTGGAACTAGATTCATAATACCCTGCAGCATAGGTCCAGATGTGCTGACGCTGTCTCTCTTTCCAGTAAGTGATGGACAATCCACTCAGATAAGCATTGTCAATAGTGTTGTATCCACTGAGAGTGCTGTAGTAGAATGCATACTGCTGGTAATGGCTGTAGCCAACCACTTTGCCACAAACATAGTCAAATGGAATGCTGTAAGTAGGGAATGAGTATGAATCACACACTTTCTTTCCACGATATGCAGTCGACCCACACATCTTCTTCCCTGATGAGGTAAATGTTACCATATTCCGCGGACAACTAGCAGAAGACCCAGTCATATTGATGTATGCCACACGCATCAACCCACCCATCCCACACAAGTCATCCTTCATGTAACAGTAGACGTGGATATAGGAGAATGATGAACTTTGAAGAGAGTATGCCTTCATCCAGTAGTAGCCTGATGGAAGGGAATTATCGCAGGCATGAATTTCGTAGCAAGATGTTGCAGGATTGAGGGGAGTGCTCCCAGGACAGCGCTTTCTAGTTGTGTTCTCACATTTGGATGGCATGTCTGTTGGTTGTATTTGCTGTGATGGGATTGGGCTTCCTGTGGTAGGGGTACCTCTGTTGGACTCAGTACGTGGTGTGGATAGAGGAGTACGAGTTGTTTGAACAACTGAACCACTTCTGTTATTACTGCACTCCACTACCACCTTGATGGGATCATGAGCAGGAGGAGAAGTGGTCAAGTTCCTCACCTCCGCTTCTGCTATCAAACGTATAATATCTCTAAGTTCTGCAGCATCTAACCCACCGGGGCCAGGGGGACCAGGGGGTCCCTGTTTTCCATCTAAGCCATCCCTTCCTGACTTTCCGTCTTTACCATCTCTACCCGGCTGCCCATCACCGCCGTCATTACCTGCTGGACCAGGTGGTCCTGGGGGACCTCGGCGTCCTGGCTGTCCATCACGTCCTGCTCTGCCATTGGAACCTGGTATACCTTCTCTTCCTGGCGGCCCCTCACGTCCGTCTCTACCTGCAGGACCCTGAATCACGTAGCCTGCATTGCACTGTCCTGTGGTGTTGGTACTCTGAGTAGGCTGAGGCTGCAGTGAAGGGGTATCAGTGCCCTTATCTCCAAAGGCAGGAGTCAGAATAAGAAGCAAACAGGTCAGAACAACCACACAGGGAAGGTTGAGCTTCATGGTTTGTAGCTGTTCATTGTAGCTCCTGTTGAGCCAGCATTTATATCCAATCCTATTCTCAGTGTCACAATGAGGTCATAAGTAAGCTATTGTCTGCCACACATTCCTATGGGTACTCATGCACCAGGAGAACTCAAGCACTGCTTATGAACAAGCAATTACACCACCTCTGCACCATAAACAATTAGTTAGGCCCCCTTTGCACTGGACTCACTACTGACAGTACTTATAACAAACCTGTGAACTGCTCAGAGTGCACTAATCACTTTGTCCTCCAAGTGTGCAGTAGGTAGCCTACACTGTGCTGAGTCAGCAACTGATGATATAAGCCTACAAGCTACGTACTGTTGTCTCTCTTGCAGCCCTATTTCTCTACCTTCTCTCCTTATTATCTATGCATGAATGAACAATAATAGGGGCTGGCACAAGAGACTACAGCTACTGTTACTGTACCTTCAGCTCTTCTAGGCCAAAATATTGTGTTAACTGTCAGACTATGTACTCTTATGACTCAGCTCAACCTCACTGCATGGACAGATATAGTAATATTCTGTACTTGTATCATTAAGATACAGTTACGTACTGTATACTTTGTGAGTGTGTATATGTACGTATAATGTGTACATGTATATTGCACATATCATGCTTGGTTAACTGCATATATCATTCTATGAGTCTCAGTAACTGAGGAAAGCAGTCATATATAACCCATAACATACGTATTTATTGATCATGACTAGCTCTGTGACCCATTGTTTTACTCACTAACTATTATGCATACATACCACCCTCCCTCACAGCTTGTACCCCACTAGCTGTTGTAGCTACTGCCTCACCACACTTCACAGTACAATCCCTATATATATTCCTCCCCATACATACATCCCTTTCAGCACAACCTGAATACACTGGTCAGAACCAGTCTGCTTCCCCAGGAGAACCAGTGTGCATAACGTTGTGAACTTCAACAGCAAATTGCTATTTTCTCAGTCTGACACTACAGCCTCAACAAACCTAAACAAATCTAACTACATAAGGTTACAAGTAATGCAATCAGCGTATGTAGAGTTTGCATTTTGCTCAACGGCAACTATAGCATTATGGCTTGGCTGACAAAAGCGAACCTCGAGGTCGGATGATATTTTCTCTGGCATGGCCTTCCAGAACCACGGCATACGAGTGTTGTCACAGCACTTGCTACCATGGTAACATCCCTTGCCGTCCCACAGTGGATTGTAGGTGTGCCACTGTTCAGATGGTTTTGAGTGAGTTCCAGACTCACAATAGTAGTCATGGCCAACAAAGCATGGAGCAGCTCTACCTCGTTTAGCAGCACAGGGACAGTTGTGTGGATGGGATATATTCTCCCGTAACCCTGCTACATAGCTCCAGATGTGCTGACGCTGCCTTTCCTTCCAATAAGTTATGGACACTCCACTGAGATAGCCAATATCAATGGTATCATATCCATAAAATCTGAATCCGTACGGGTGATGCCAGCTGTAGCCAACCACTTTGCCACAAACATAGCCAAATGGAATGTTATAAGAACGAAATATGTGTGAATCACACACTTTCTTTGCACGATTTACAGTCGACCCACACATTTTCTTTCCTGAAGAAGTAAATGTTTCCAGATAGGGAGGACAAGTAGCATTGGTCCTGTTCATATTGATGTATGCCACACGCATCAGTCCACTCATCCCACACAAGTCATCCTTCATGTAACAGTAGACGTGGATATAGGAGAATGATGGACCAGGGAGATGGTGCGTTTTCACCCAATAGTAGCCTGATGGAAGGGAACGATCACAGGCATGGATTTCATAGCAAGAAGATGCAGGGTTGAGGGGAGTGCTTCCAGGACAGTGTTTTCTACTTGTGTCTGTTGTTTCTGTGGGTGGTGTTGGGGTAGTTATTGGGCTCCTTGTGGTGGGGCTGTACTTGTTCCATTCAGTGCAAGATGTGGATGGAGGAGTGGGAGTTGTATGAACTACTGAACCACTTCTGTTATTGCCGCACTCCACTACCAATTTGATAGGGTCCTGAGGAGGAGGAGAAGTGGTCAAGTTCTTCACTTCCTCTTTTGTAATCAGGTGCACAATCTCTCTCAGCTCTGCAACACTGATGGGACCCTGAGGCACAGTTGTTTGGTTTTTAACTTCCTCTTTTGTTATCAAGCGTACTATCTCTCTGATCTCCTCTAGGTCTACCCCACTGGAACCGGGGGGACCAGGAGTACCTGGCAGGCCATCAGCACCGTTTCTTCCTGGTTGTCCGTCAGCTCCTTCCTTTCCTTGGGGCCCAGATGGTCCAGGGAGACCATCACGCCCGTCTCTTCCCGGAGGACCCATCAGTGGTCCTTGAACCAAGTAGCCTGCATTGCACTGTCCTGTGGTGTTGACAGCTGGAGAAGGTTGGGTTTGCAGTGGAGGTGAGTCAGTTCCTTCAGCAGCAAAAGCACTGGAAATAGCCAGGAGCAAGCAACTCAGTAGCAGGACACTTGTCAATTTCATCACTGCTCCAATTACAGAAGATACTGTAGCTCCTTGGGCACTGGGCTGTGTGTATCACCTGACATTCCTCTAATCTCGTGATCCGATGGGGTGACCATTTGTTGACACTGCAAAGTTGATAACTGTCCCACCCACAGATGTATCTTCATGCACACAAAGCAGAACACGATGACATCCATGAGCTGTAGTGACAACTTCTATACACCATGCAAGTGTGTGCTGGGTAGCCAAACACACATGCCTCACATGATGTGTCATGTGCAGAGTGATGTTTCTATAAAATTATTTGTGTGTATACTTATGCATAGTTAAATGTTGCATGTGCCCTTGCTTATCTGTGTTTGCATGTGTGAGTGCATGTGTGCTATGTGCTGTGCGTATGTGTACTTACCTATGAGAGACAGTGGGTGCTGTACACATGTACAGTGACATGCAGCAAGAACTATTCCATGAACACATGCACACCGATAGGAGGATCATGATCTAATCCATGAACTTGGATGTTGACAGACATGCAGTTTGAGGTATCGACACAGAATGGCATACATATCTGGATACTTTGCCAATGATTAATACGTAGTGGTATATACGATGACATACTGTACTAGTAACAACCAGTCAGAGCAAGTTGCACATACGTAGTTAATAAAAGATAAGCTATGCAGACAGTTGCACTATAAGATGTAGCTGGCTAAGCTACAGTAACTATATATTGCAAGGGAACTATTTTCCAAGTGCGTAATCTTCCATTTGAAAGCATAGTAAACATATATTTTGAGATCTCCAATGCCGACTTGGTCATGAACCCTTCCACTATTGACCTGACACCAGTAACTTCAAGGTCGCTGGTGTCAGAACCACTACATACATCGTGGGATAGGCTCTGAGCTATCTTCAAAGGAGACCAGAAAGTACACACATTTACACATACTGACATAACTTGTATGGATAAGAATGCAGTTGGCAGATAGTGTCATTCTATACAATGAATGAAGGGAAAGTAATATACAGTAACTATGAGAACATCATAAGAACCACTGTCACTGTGTACTGTAGGATAGTGAGATGCTGCTTGGCAGTCATGCAGTATTTGGCAAGCTGCATACTTATTAGCTATGCGCACGTACAGGATCAGTCAATCAGTCAAATCGAATACACTGCATCTGTAACTAGTCAATCAACACACTACACTACGCATATCTCTGACTAACAAAACTTGCTATAATCTAGCTAACATTACTGGTAATTGCAATCACTGTGTCAGTATATGTAGAGTTCCAACTGCTCAACAGCAAAGCTGTAACCAGTTGGCTGGCAAAAGCGAACTTCGAGGTTGGATACAATTGTGTCCGGCATAGCTTTCCAGAACCACGGCAGACGAGTGTTGTTGCAGCACTTACTAGTACGGAAACATCCTTTGCCATCCCACAGTGGGTTTGAGGTGTGCCACTGGTTGGGTATAGATGAATGTGAACCTGACTCGCAATAGTGATCATTGCCAACGAATGACGGAGCAGCTCTACCTGGGTTAACAGCACATGGACAGTTGCCTGTATAGGAACCAGCTTCATAATACCCTGCAGCATAGCTCCAGATGTGCTGACGCTCTCTCTCTTTCCAGTAAGTGATGGACAACCCACTCAGATAAGCATTATTGATAGTGTTGTATCCACAAGTGGTGCTGTAGTGGAATGCGTACTGATTATAATAGCTATAGCCAACCACTTTGCCACAAACGTAGTCAAATGAAATGCTGTAGGTAGGGAACATACGTGAATCACACAGTTTCGTTCCACGATGTACAGTCGACCCACACATCTTCTTCCCTGATGAGGTAAATGTTTCCATATTTTGAGGACATTGAGCGGAAGTCCTGTTCATATTGATGTATGCCACACGCATCAACCCACCCATCCCACACAAGTCATCCTTCATGTAGCAGTAGACATAAACATGGGAATACGATGGACCATGGACATGGTGTGTCTTCAACCAGTAATAGCCTGATGGAAGGGAATGATCGCAGGTATGGATTTCATAGCAAGAAGAGGCTGGATTAAGGGGAGTGCTTCCAGGACAGCGCTTTCTAGTTGTGTTCTTGCATTTAGATGACATGTCCATTACTTGTTGTGATGGTGCTGCAGTTATTGGGCTCCCTGTGGTAGGGGTACCTCTGTTCAACTCGGTATGGGGTGTGGATAGAGGAGTACGAGTTGTTTGAGTGACTGAACCACTTCTGTTATTACTGCACTCCACTGCCAACTTGATGGGATCATGAGCAGGAGGAGAGGTGGTCAAGTTCTTCACTTCCTCTTTTGTTATCAAGCGAACAATCTCTCTCAGTTCACCCACATCTAACCCACCGGGGCCAGGGGGACCAGGGGGTCCCTGCTTTCCATCTAAGCCATCCCTTCCTGGCTTTCCGTCTTTACCATCTCTACCCGGCTGGCCATCACCTCCATCGTTACCTGCTGGACCAGGTGGTCCTGGGGGACCTCGGCGCCCTGGCTGGCCATCACGTCCTGCTCTGCCATTGGAACCCGGTATACCTTCTCTTCCCTGGGGCCCCTCACGTCCGTCTCTACCCGGAGGGCCCACTATTGGTCCTTGAATCAAGTAGCCTGCATTGCACTGTCCTGTGGTGTTGGTACTCTGAGTGGGCTGAGGCTGTGTTGGAGGCTGTGACTGCACTGGAGGGGAATCAGTGCCCTTCTTATAACTGGTGCCAAGGGCAGGAGGCGGGATGAGGAGGAGACAAGTCAGAATCACTACGCTGAGTAGGTTCATGGTTTTTAGCTGTTACCTGCAGCTGCTGCTGAGCCACTATTTATAGCAAATGTAAGGGTCCAATTCTATTTTCAGTACCACTATGATGATGTCATATATGTACCCATTTAAGCCATATAAACAACGCTACATTATGTCATATTGTACTACAGTGGAACCTGTCTAAGATGGCCACTTTATATAGCAGCCACCTCTCTGAAACAGCCAGACTTCCTGGCCCTAAGCAGCACTAACATAGCACTAAAACATTGTAGCCTACCTCTGTAATGCAGCCCCTCACTATGTATATAACTGGCCCACAGGTGGTCGTCTTAGATAGGTTTCACTGTACTGTCTATAGCAACCACCTCTGGGCCAGTTCTACCTGGCCTTTATAGAGAGGTGGCTGCTCTACGGAAGTAGATTGTAATGTTTTAGAGCTATTTGGGGCCAGGGAGGCTGGTTGATTTAGAGAGTGGCTGCCTAACTCATTGGCCAATCTTAGACAGGTTCTACTGTATGCATTTACTGTTGGGTTGAGAGAATGATAAGCTGTTGGGCCTGCATATTCACTGTGACCCAGTCACAAGCTACTGAACTCCACCATTACAAGCTGGAACAGGGCTACTACTCACATGCTACAATGATACGAGATTCTTGAGCAAGACACAACTGATAATAATAAATCAATCAAATGCAAGACGTTTCAACCCGAAGGTCTTTGTCAACTGCGTACAGGATGACAAAGACCTTCGGGTCAAAATGTCCTGCATTTGATTGATTTATCATTATTAATTGTGTCTTGCTCAAGAATCTTGTATCATTGTATTATCAACGCAACTATGAGCCTCTACAATATTACTCACATGCTATCACTTTTTGTCACATATGCATACGTATGTGTGTGTGTCATCCAGTCCCCTTCCTTCTGTGAATGCTGTATATGGAGAGTACTATTACGGTGTGCAATCTACACATCAGAAGGCATGCTAAACATGTATAAGATCATTCCATGCAATGCTGGATACCACAATGGCTGCTGGTCTATGCCTGCAAACAACCATGTTAGCCAGTATTCTGTCATACAGCAATTCCTCCATCACTGCTTGTTGCAGCACTTCAATTGACAACAGTAAAACAGATCTAGACTAAGATGTCTTTGAGCCAGGCACACCAAAAAACATTCTGTCACATATACAGACCCCGTTTTAGCTTAATGTTCTCTATTGATGTGCTGATGAAACAACCCATCTCCACTAATGCAATTACCCTTGAACATACAAGTGTATTAGCATCGGACTGTTGTAAACAGGTTTGTGGAGTCATGAGTGGGCTTTGGTACACATGACAGGTCCCCAAGTTTCCACACATCTGGGAGCCAAGTCATATGGCTCCCCCTTCCCCATCACTTGTGGGAACTCAACCTCATTAGTGCCCAATTAATGATGTCGACTGCATGCTGACATGTCCTGGAGAGGCAGATACGTAACTAGGGCTGAGACTACTGGCATATTCATGGAGTGCTGCAAATATTTATATTTCACAATCTGTGACATGATCATGTGCTCTGTGTTACTATTGCAGCTCTTATTAGCCACATGTATCCCATACAGGTCTGCTACGTAAGTGGTGTTTGCGCATAAAAGTAGCAAGAACACACATTTGCACATTTGCTACTTGAGCTGCTTATACAGTATGTAGGAACCAGACAAGCAAAATGTTCACTAATTTGTCTGACTTGCAGTCACACAATGCAACACAGTCACTGTTTACCAACATGCTTTTAAGAGACTGCTAGTTCCAGACTTCTACCTCCCTTAGTGTCTAACTGCATGTACTAACTGCATGCCATTGTAGTGCAGTTGTAGCATTGTGCATAGATTAAGTTACTGCAGCACTGCATGTACTAAAGTCAACATCAAACAACCATGCACTGGCTAGAATGTACTGCATCATGGCCTCATTCGCACATATCAGTAACAGTCTCTTGTTCACTGATCACACTTTAGCAAAAACACTTGAAGTACACATACACGTAGTAGTGTGCTATAGGAGCATATGCTACAACTCACTAGTAATAGTACTTGTTCAGCTGTGAATGGCTAAATGTTTCAACTTACAAAAGCAGAGGTAACTACCAATTATTGAAGTGTGACACTGATCACACTTTTAACTATTGTGCACACACAGTTCAAGTAGTATACGAGGTAGTACTACTGCTAAAGAGTTTAATACACATAAATTTCAAGCTGTTCAATGCCAATTTTGTCAGCACCAATCCCATGTGGCTGGCACCAGCGAATCTCAATGTCGGATGTAGCCTCCATAGGCAAGGTCTTCCAGAACCATGGTGCACATCCTAGTGTGCAACACTTGCTGCCACTGTAACATCCTTTGCCATCCCAGAGTGGGTTGGAGGTGTGCCATTGGTGGGGTGGTGATCTGTGAGTGCCAGACTCACAATAGAAGTCATGGCCAACAAAGGAAGGAGCAGCTCTACCTGGGTAAGCAGCACAGGGACAGTTATGAGTAGTGGAAGGAGTTTCACGATACCCTGCAGCATAGCTCCAGATGTGCTGGCGCTGTCCTTTCTTCCAGTTGCTGATGGACAATCCACTAAGATAAGCGCCATCAATGGTGTTGTATCCACTAACAGCACTATAGTGGAATCCACAATTTGTATAATACCCATAGCCAACTGCCTTGCCGCACACAACATTGTATGGGACATGATGAGTGTGGAATATCAGAGAATCGCATTTGGTTTTGTCAGTGTTAGACGACCCACATAATTTCTTTCCGGATACAGTATAAAGTGCCAGAGGATCAGGGCACGTGGTGGTTGTCCTAGTAACATTCAAATACCCTACACGCATAACTCCAGCTATCCCACACTTGTCTTCTTTCATGTAGCAGTAGACACGAACAGAGATGTGTAACTGATCGAAGGGATGGTACCTCTGTATCCAGTAGTATCCAGAAGGGAGAAAACGGTTGCAGAGGAGAATATTATGGCATGAGGTTGCGGGATTGTAGGGAGTGAGGTCAGGGCAGTCTTCATTCGATGTGTTGTCACACTTGTATGGCAGAAGACTGGTGAATGTACCTGAGGGTGTTCTTGGCAGTTGAGTACTGGGGGTAGCAGTCCTATGCACATGAGGACCAGTTACATTGGAGCACTCCACCACCACCTTGATAGGGTGCTGAGGTGCCATCAAGCGAGCTATCTCTCTGAGTTCATTCATGCCTAACCCACCGGAGCCAGGGGGACCAGGGGGTCCCTGTTTTCCATCTAAGCCATCCCTTCCTGGCTGCCCATCATTACCATCTCTACCTGGCTGCCCATCACTGCCGTCGTTACCTGTTCGACCAGGTGGTCCTGGGGGACCTCTACGCCCTGGCTGGCCGTCTTGTCCTGGTTTCCCATTCAAGCCTGGTATGCCTTCTCTTCCCTGTGGCCCTTCTCTTCCGTCTCTCCCCGAGGGGCCTTGAACTAAGTAGCCTGCATTGCACTGTTCTGTGGTGTTGGTACTCTGAGTAGGCTGAGGCTGTGTTGGAAGCTGTGACTGCACTGGAGGGGAATCAGTGCCCTTCTTATAACTACTGCCAAGGGCAGGAGGCAGAATGAGGAGGAGACAAGTCAGAATCACTACATTGAGTAGGTTCATGGTTTGTAGCTGTTCACTGGAACTGCTGCTGAGCCATCATTTATAGCAATTGTAAGGGATCTAATTCTATTATTAGCATCACAATGATGTCATACTCATCTTAGCTATCATGGTTAATATAATATTGCCATCCAAGCTGTATCAAAGAAAGTACACTGTAGACAATCTGGGAATGTATTAAATACATGTATTATATAGGAGTATAATTATGTATATAGACTCATTGTGTTATGTACATATACTTACAAGGTGTGTTGCGTTGAATTTGTATTGCATTTCTATACTATAGTTTGGTTTGATTTAATTTGATCATTTAGCATGCAGTCTGGTATATATTAACGAGAATCAGTCACAAAGGTATGTTCTGTGCACCACAATTGCAAACTGCACTGAGTAGAACAGGGCCAATACTGTATTCACATCATATATATATAAATATATATATAGCCACCTTAACTCTATCACAGGCTACAATGTCTGTTGGCTACATGTACTTACAAGAGATCATGCTAGTAGGCATTCTGCACTGCATGTTGTGGACTTGAAGTGACTGCACTACATAAGTCTTGCATGCCTGAACTTATGTAGTTGTCAATGAAGCAGGCATACCACAACCATCCATGCTCATGCATACACAGTCATAACTCCATCCATAGTGTATCTGACAAATTGTGTATGTACATACATATATTGCACCACACAGTGCTCTAATGAAATATATAATCCATTTACACTAATGTAATTTCCTTTGGACATACAATTTCATTATACTATTGTAAACAGGTTTGTGAGAGACAAAAGTGGGCTTTGGTACAGTAAACAGGTCCATAGGGTTTCCACACATCTGGAGCCAAGCCATATGGCTCCCCCTCCTCCTCCATCACTTGTGGGAACTCAACCTCATTAGTGTCTAATTACTGCTAACATGTCCTGGAGTATACATAGAGACAGGCAGAATCACACAAGGCCTATAGACTCCTATAGGCAGACAAATATAAGTGCCAAGTCATATTACGAGTTGCCCTTCCCCTATCACTTGTGCGAATTTAACTTGCATGTCTAGTATAGCAAGGAACAAAAGAGAGTAGTTCAACTCAACGTGGAAAGAAAACTCAATCCAAATTGTCTCCAACAAATTATATGTGCTATCCCCATATAGTAACACACCAGCACTCTAAGGACACATCCCATCTCTGTTGATGTAATTCTCTTTGGATGTACACAAGTTCATTAGTGTCAGACTGTAAACTGGTTTGTGGAGTCAAGAGTGGTCTTCAGTACAGTAAACAGGTCCATAGGGTTTCCACACATCTGGGGCCAAGTCATATGACTCCGCCTCCTCCTGTTTGTCAAGGGTCAGCTCCAGACTGTGGGTAACAAACCCTTACCACCTCTTCCCAATCCCTCATGGGGCTTCTACCTCATTAGTGCAACATGTCCCACAGTGTGTAGAAGTGGACAGGTATTCAGAAGATCAATTGACTTCTATATAGCTGCAAACATGCATGTCGTGCATACACTGCATAACCTGCAGTGACATATGTCATTCTATAGTAGGACACATGCATTTTACATGGACTATAACACCATGTTGGGACTTGGGACTAATCAGGACAGACTGCTACTGTTTACACCAGCCCCACATGTATTACTTTGCTCCCCAGCAAAGTTAGCTCCTTCTCAACCATTCCTCCCTGGAATGGTGCATACACTACTAATAGTCCTTGAACCAATTCAGTAGCCTCATGGACCTGTGTGCATGTGCATGCATGCCCCTATATAGTGTTGGTACATGATGAAGTCGAAGGTTGTGTTGAATCAGGACTGCAATGACTGACCACATACACAGGTACACAGCATACTCCCTGTGAAGAGTACTAGTATGCATGTACACTATAGGATGTTCAGCTGCTAACACAGTAAGAATGTGCACAAATTTCACTCCTTCAGCATTGTCCTGTAATTCCATTGAACACATATATTGCTAAATGATTATCACTGCATTTCAAAATAGCTCACAACTATTGTAATGCTCTGACATGATGTCATTATGACACTATTGCGTGCACAATATGCACATGCATGCAAGCACATTTGTGCAAAGGTTGCTACAAGCAAAACAATCTGTGCCAATGGCTGTGGCATGAGTTGTCAGTTGCAGTGAAGAAGCATGGGAGAATAACACTAGCTAGGCCATATACCAACGTGTAACGACTGAATCCAATGGCAGAGATAACTATCAGTTAACACATGTGTACCTGCCTCAGTTATGAAGCAACAGTAACACAAACTGTGTGCCTGGATGTTTTGTGTTAGTCAATACCCAATGGCACGCAAGAAAGGTAGATAAAGGAGTTTTCTTTTTTTACCATTCTTGGGTATGACCCTTCTTTGCTGTATGCGCCACTCTGTGAAGGGAATCATGCAAGACAGATGAAAACTGCCAAATACAAATGATGTTGAGCATTAGCATGTTTTCAACAGTAGTTAATACAGTATGCAAAACAGACACCATTGCTACAAACTACAACAATTCAACAACTATTCAATCAATTATCCTCAAAGTAATTAATCTGAACTTATAGAAAAGAGGACATAATAATAGTGAAGCTAGTATATGTAAATTTCAAGTTGCTCAATGCCACTTTTATCATAGCTGATAGCATGTGGTTGACCTCAGCGAACTTCAATTATATCAGATGTAGCATCTTAGACTTTGTTCAGCTATAAATTCCTAAAGGCTCAAATTACAAAAAGGCTGAGGTACTGTAGCATTGGTTCAGTGCATTAGTAGTAGTAGTAGTAGTAGTATAGTACACAATTTAGTACTGTAACACATACATTTCAAGGTGTTCAATGCCAGGTATGTCAACTCTAATCCCACGTGGATGGCACCAATGAAATTCAATGTTGGATGCAGCCTCCACGGTAAGGTCTTCCAGAACCATGGTACTTGACTGAGTGTGTTTAACACTTGCTACCACGATAACATCCTTTGCCATCCCAGAGTGAGTTGGAGGTGTGCCACTGGGTTGATGGTGCTGGGTGAGTTCTAGACTCACAATAGAAATCATTGCAAACAAAAGTTTGCTGCTTGAGCTATATGTATGTAGGAGCCAGACAAGCAAAGGTCAATATTCGTTCTTCAAGAGTTGCATGGATTGCAAGTATTCTTTAATATGCACCTGCATAGCATGCGTTCATGCAATGCAAAACAGTCACTCTATACTGTGTCATGTAAATGGGATAATTATGTCTACTGCACCAATTAATGCACTAATGTTCTATAGTGACTAAGTAGTACATAATGTCATGCATCCTTTCGTGCTACTGTCAATAGGCCTGGCTGCGTGAACAATTAATCCAACTCGGGCACAAGTTAGAGGAAGCACGTGCAATTGAATTTACTTACACAATAGGTTTTGGCAAGATACAAAGAAGGTAGAACATAAGTCAAACTTACTAGCTATATACTCTGCTATACATTTTACTACCAAATTTATGGGGTGTGTGCACTGTGATAACACTAGGACACACGTACAGCAATGTAGTAAGAGAACAAGAGAGAAGAGTAGCAGTGTTTTAAGGTTGTAACCAAAACTTCCACCCCTCATTGCATCCCAGGGACAGGTTTTGGGTTGGCTTGAAAGGGAGACCAGAGTGCACACACATACTCACATAGACAGTTACACATACTGTATAACTTATAACATATATAATTTGTATGAATAAGCATGCTATTGGCATCATTCTGTGCCTTCCATGTAAGGAAGGTAATATAACCTTGGGGCCATCACAAGAACCACTGTGTACTGTAGGATAGTGAGATGCTGCTTAGCAGTCATGCAGTATTTGGTGTACTGTATGTGTATACATTCTGTATGCTCACAAGATCAGTCAGTCATTAAACACACTGCATCTGTAACAATTCTATTAACACACTACATATCTTTGCCTAACAACACCACTAATCTAGCTAACATTACTGGTGATTGCAATTTGTGTGTCAGTATACGTAGAGTTCCAACTGCTCAACGGCAAAGCTGTAAGCACCTGGCTGGCAAAAGCGAACTTCAAGGTCAGATACAATTGTGTCCGGCATGGCCTTCCAGAACCACGGCAGACGAGTGTTGTTGCAGCACTTACTAGTACGGTAACATCCTTTGCCATCCCACAGTGGGTTTGAAGTGTGCCATTGGTTGGGTACAGAAGTATGTGGGCCCGACTCGCAATAGTAATCAATGCCAACGAATGACGGAGCAGCTCTACCTGGGTTAACAGCACATGGACAGTTGGTTGCAATGGAACCAGCTTCATAATGCCCTACAGCATAGCTCCAGATGTGCTGACGCTCTCTCTCTTTCCAGTAAGTGATGGACAATCCACTCATATATGCATTATCAATTGTGCTGTAGCTACTAACAGAGCTGTGGTGGAATCCGTACTGAGCATACTGGCTATAGCCAACCACTTTGCCACAAACGTAATCAAATGGAATGCTGTAGGTAGGGAATGTGCGTGAATCACACAGTCTGCTTCCAAGATGTACAGTCGACCCACACATCTTCTTCCCTGATGAGGTAAATGTTTCCATATTTTGAGGACATCGAGCGGAAGTCCTGTTCATATTGATGTATGCCACACGCATCAACCCACTCATCCCACACAAGTCATCCTTCATGTAGCAGTAGACATGAACATGGGAGAATGATGGGCCATGGATGTGGTGTGTTTTCAACCAGTAATAGCCTGATGGAAGAGAACGATCGCAGGTATGGATTTCGTAGCATGAAGAGGCTGGATTAAGGGGGGTGCTTCCAGGACAGCGCTTTCTAGTTGTGTTCTTGCATTTTGAAGGCATGTTTGTTATTTGTTGTGATGGTGTTGTAGTTATTGGGCTCCTTGTGGTAGGGGGACTCTTGTTTGATTCAGTACGGGGTGCTGATAGAGGAGTATGAGTTGTTTGAACAACTGAACCATTCAAGTTATTACTGCACTCCACTACCACTTTAATAGGGTCTTGTGGAGAAGGAGTGGTCAAGTTCTTCACTTCCTCTTTTGTTATCAAACGTACTATCTCTCTGATCTCCTCAAGGTCTACCCCACTGGGGCCAGGGGGGCCGGGAGGACCTGGCAGGCCATCAGCACCGTTTCTTCCTGGTTGTCCGTCAGCTCCTTCCTTTCCTTGTGGCCCAGATGGTCCAGGGAGACCGTCACGTCCGTCTCTACCCGGAGGACCCATCAGTGGTCCTTGAACCAAGTAGCCTGCATTGCACTGTCCTGTGGTGTTGGTACTCTGAGTGGGCTGAGGCTGTGTTGGAGGCTGTGACTGCACTGGAGGGGAATCAGTGCCCTTCTTATAACTGGTGCCAAGGGCAGGAGGCAGGATGAGGAGAAAACAGGTCAGAATCACTACACTGAGTAGGTTCATGGTTTGTAACTGTTCACTGGAACTGCTGTTGAGCCATCACTTATAGCAAAATGTAGGGATCTAATGCTATTTTTAGTATCACCATGATGTCATACTCAAACAATCAATATTGCCATATCCCAGCTGTGCCAAAGAGAGTACACTGTAGACAATCACGATATGCATTAAGAGTATACAGACATATACGTATTATATTGTTACATACGTATATGTGCTTACAATGCAATGGAATTAACTGCATTGCTATAATTAGTTTAGCTTGACTGATTTCGATCATTTACAGTAGATACTCAATCTCCCCAAGTGAACAGTCACAAGCTATGTACTGTGCACCATCACTGCAAGCTGCATGGAGTAGCTACAGAACACCTAGGGCAGCGACTGCTAGTCACTTTAAACCTGCCACTCATCTATGTATGAGTATCACCCATCCCTCTGCCTTTCCATAAGCGCTGCATATACTATGTGTGCAGTTGGATTGCAGTGCATAACTCATGCACATCAGAAGCCATGTCAACATGCATGTGCAAGGTCATGCTGCATTGAAGCCACCATGCATGTCTGTTGGTTGTATATATGTGCTTACAAGAAAGCATGGTAGCCAGGATATTCCCAGCAACCCCTCACTGTATGTTGTGCACTTTCAGTCACCAAACTTACAGACTAAGAGCACTTGCCTGCCTGGACTGGCCATGAGCCAGGTATACATATACATGCACCACAACTATCCTTCTCATGCACATACAGACACCATGTTAGCTCATTGTTCTCTTTCAATATGTGTCCTCCTAGAGCACTTGGACCTAGCTAGCAGAACAGTTATTTGCCTGTGAGATTTCTGCATTATGCGTTTAGTTGTGCTCTAGTTAAACCAGCATGTCTAGTATAGCAAGGAAGGAGAGTAGTCCAACTCAATGTGGAAAGAGAACTCAGTCAAATTGGATCCAGCAAATTGTAGCAGCTGCTATAATTATACACACTGTGTATACATACAGTAATGCACCAGCACTAGTACTCTAAGGACACATCCCATCTCTGTTGATGAGTCCCTTTGGATGTACAAGCTCATTAGTGTCAGACTGTAAACAGGTTAATGGAGTCACCAGTGGTCTTCAGTACAGTAAATAGGTCCATAGGGTTTCCACACATCTGGGAACCAAGCCATAAGCCTATCTCTCCCCCATCACTTGTGGGAACTCAACCTCATTAGTGCCTAATTACTGCTAACGTGTCCTGGAGTGCAGAGACAGGCAGGATCACACAAAGCCTATGGACTCCTATAGTTGTATAGACAGTCGTAGTTGTATAGACAATGGTGATAATAAATTTATCACAACCTGCCGTGACATGACACATGATAAGACACACATCACTCTGTAGTGGTCCTCACACACACATGAACAATCATGCCATGTTGTAGTTAAATTTCCTGTGAGTTCTTTGTTGTAAGAACAAATTCACATCCCACACACAGGAGGGTGGAAACTATGACAGACTGTCCCATGCACAGTAGGAAGCATTTGTGCACTGTATTGCTTACTAGGCAGCTTTTTATTTGCCACAGATATCCCATATAGACTGTAAGAGTAGTGTTAATGTATAAAACACAGCAAGAAATGCATTTTACATGTTTGTTCTTGAGCTAGGCAACTAAATGCAAGCAATAGACATGCATGTACCTGGTATGCATCCATGTAATACAGGGACAGTCACTGTGTACTAATGTAGTGTCACGTAAAAGGTATATAATTATGTGTGTATATATGCGCGTAACATATACATGTAATGCACTAATGCTCCACCCAATTCGCCTTTGACCTAATTAAAAGCTCATTAGTGGTAAATTGCTATAAGCATGTGTATTAAGAGACAGCTCCAGTCTGCAGTGAGCAAAGCCATATGACTCCCCCCTCCCTTGAAAGATCTAGATTACTTTCAACCTCATTATCTAACTGTGCTACGTATGTACTGTCATGTGGTTGTAGTATGCAGTTGCAGCACTGTGCACATTAAGTTATTGCAGCACTGCACTAAAGTCAACATCCAATATGTGATGTCTCGTATCCACAACCATATATACACTGGCTAGAATGCAATGCATCATGCATGCATGGTCTGTTAATTAACTGCATAGCAACTCTCACATGTTAGTGACAATCACTTGTTGAATGTGCACACTTCAGCAATAAAGTCCCAAAATACAATGAGGAGAGGTCTTGTAGCTTGGATACAAAATTAGCTACTTATAGTTCACACAGTTCAAGTATGTAGAATGAGGTAATGATAGTAGTAGTAGTAGTAGTAGTAGTAGTAGTAGTAGTAGTAGTAGTAGCATTACTAGTAGTAGTAGTAGTAGTATAGTAGTACAGTTTAGTACACATAAATTTCAAGTTGCTCAATGCCAATTTTGTCACTGCTGATCGTATACGGCTGGCACCAGCGAACTTCAATATCAGAAGTAGCTTCTGCTGGCAAGGTCTTCCAGAACCACGGTGCACGATTGAGTTCAGGACTGCAGCACTTGCTACTACGGTAACAACCTTTGTTATCCCACAGTGGGTTGGAGGTGTGCCACTGGTTGGATGGTGTTGAGTGACTGCCAGACTCACAATGGTAGTCACTGCCAACAAATGCTGGAGGGGCTCTACCTGGGGTAGCAGCACAGGGACAGTTACATGTATGGGAACCAATTTCCCTATATCCACCAACATAGCTCCAGATGTGCTGACGTTTTCCTTGCTTCCGGTTAGTGATGGACAACCCGCTGAGGTAAGGACTGTCAATGTTGTTGTACCCACTACTGGTACTGTAGTGAAAACCACAATTAGTATAATAGCTGTAGCCAACGGCTTTGCCACACACAAAGCTGTAAGGAATAAAGAAGCTTGGAAATATCACAGAATCACATTGGGTTCTAACAGGGTTTGTGGGGCCACATAGCATCTTCCCAGATACATTGTACAGCTTCAAAGGAAATGGGCAAACAGGATTTTCAGTCAAGTTCATGTCAACCACTCGCATCACTCCTGCCCTCCCACACTTGTCATCTTCCATGTAGCAGTAGACACGTGCATGGGAATAGGACGATCCATAGTAAAAGTTTCTTTTCACCCAGTAGTAGCCAGATGGAAGAGAAGGATCACACAGATAAATGTCATAGCATGATTTAGCAGGATAAGTGACACTAACACCAGGGCATAGTCTAGTCATGTTGTTGCATTGGCGAGATACTTGCTGTGGCGATCTAGTCGGTTGCAGTGGTTGAGGAGCTTGGGTTGTTGGGTTTGTTGTGGGACGAATAACTCTATGTGCACTACTGGTGTGGTTGCAGCATTCCACTACTACTTTGAGTGGACTCTGAGGAGCAGCTTTAGCAGTTATGTTCTTGATCTCTTGCATTGCTAACACGTGAACTATCTCTCTGAGCTCCTCAAAATCTAACCCACTAGGGCCTGGGGAACCGGGAGGACCTTGTTTGCCATCTAAGCCGTCTCTACCTGGCTGACCGTCTTTACCATCTCTACCCGGCTGCCCATCAGCTCCATCAATACCTGGAAGACTGGGGGGTCCTGGAGGACCTCGGCGCCCTGGCTGTCCATCGCGTCCTGCTCTGCCATTGGTACCTGGTATACCTTCTCTTCCTGGCGGCCCCTCGCGTCCGTCTCTACCTGGTGGCCCCACTATTGGCCCTTGAGCGAAGTAGCCTCCAATGCATTGTCCTGTGGTGTTGGTACTCTGAGTAGGCTGAGGCTGTGTTGGAAGCTGTGACTGCACTGGTGGGGAATCAGTACCCTTCTTATAACTGGTGCCAAGGGCAGGAGGCAGAGTGAGGATGAAACAAGTCAGAACCAGCACGCTGAGTAGGTTCATGGTTTGTAGCTGTTCAATGGAACTGCTGCTGAGCCAACACTTATATAGCAAATGTAAGGGTCTAATTCTGTTTTTGCACCACAACAATGTCAGACTCAATTAGCCATTGTTAACCTAATCTAAAATTATTCAGTATTGTCATCCCAGCTGTATCAGAGTACACTTTAGACAATCATGGCATGTATTAAGAGTACACATACTTACTTATAGTGCTATTATGTACATGTGCTTACAATATATTATTGTGCTGTATTTGTATTGCATCCTGTAATAATAGTTTGGCTTGACTAATTTGATCATTTAGCATGCAGTCTGATCAACTGTTAAATGTAATTCAGACACAAGCTACGTGTGTACCAACACTGCAAGCTCAGGGGCTAGTACTGTACTCACATGCAACATAGTCGCCTTAATTCTGTCACCATGTATGTATGTGTGTTGCCCATGCATTTCCTTTAATGCTGTATATACGTACAGTATGATATTGTGCAGATGAATTACAGTGCATAGCTCATACACATCAAGAGCTATAGTAAACACGTGCAAGGTCATGGAAGCTACAATGTCTGTTGGCTATTTGTGCTTATAAGAAAGTATGCATGGCATATATATTATAGCCAGTATGTTCCAACAACAACCCCTCACTGTATGCTATGCACTTCAAGCAGCCAAACTGATATATAGACTAATAGCACTTGCCTGCAGCTGCCTCAAACTTATATACATAATGAGGCAGACACACCACAACCATCTTGCACATACAGACACCATGTTAGCTGATTGTTCACTCTTTCGATATATGTCCTCCTAAAGCACTTGGATCTAGCTAGCAGAACAGTTTCGTATATACTTACACATTTGCCTGATGGTGAGATTTCCGCATAATGTGTTTTAGGCTTTTTAGCTGTGCTTTATAAAACCTGTCCAGCATAGCAAGGAGAGTAGTCCATCTCAACATATAGAATGGAACAGTACAAGTCATAACTCAATCCATATTGTATCAGACAAGTTGCATAATGTGTATGTAGTACATACACAGCTTGCACGTGCACGGTGCAGTGCTCTAATGAAATTACGTTTGCTCATTATACTGCTGTAAACAGGTTTGTGGGAGACAAAAGTGGGCTTCGGTATGTACCGAAGACAGGTTCAGAGGTTTCTAACATCTGGAGCCAAGTCATATGGCTCCCCCTCCTCCTCCGCCACTTGTGAGAATTCAACCTCATTAGTGTCTAATTACTGCTACCATGTCCTGGAGTGCAGAGGCAGGCAGGATCAGACAAGGCCTATAGGCTCCTATAGGCAGACAAATATATGTGCCAAGTCATATCATGAGTTGCCCTTTACCCATCACTTGTGGGATTTCAACCTGCATGTCTAGCATAGCAAGGAAGGAGAGTAGTCCAACTCAACGTGGAAAGAGAGCTCAATCCAAATTGTATCCAGCAAATTGTAGCAGCTGCTATAAGTATACACACTATGTTTCCATACAGTAATGTACCAGCACTCTAAGGACACATCCCATCTCTGTTGATGCATTCTCTTTGGATGTACAAGCTCATTAGTGTCAGACTGTAAACAGGTTTGTGGAGTCATGAATGGTCTTCAGTACAGTAAACAGGTCCATAGGGTTTCCACACATCTGGGAGCCAAGTCATATGACTCCGTCTCCTCCTGTTTGTCAAAGGACAGGTCCAGACTGTGGGGAGCAAAGCCTTACCACCTCTCCCCTAACCCACATGGGGCTTCTACCTCATTAGTACAACATGTCCCATAGTGTGTAGAAGTGGACAGGTATTCAGAAGATCAATTGACTTCTATATAGCTGCAAACATGCATGTCATGCATACACTGCATAACCTGCAGTGACATATGTCATTCTATAGTAGGACACATGCATTTTACATGGACTATAACACCATGTTGGGACTTAGGAGTAATCAGAACAGACTGCTACTGTTTACACCCGCCCCACATGTATTACTTTGCTCCCCAGCAAAGTTAACTCCTCTCAACCATTCCTCCCTGGAACGGTGCATACACTACTAATAGTCCTTGAACCCATTCAGTAGCCTCATGGACCTGTGTGCATATGCATGCATGCCCCTATATAGTGTTGGTACATGATGAAGTTAAAGGTTGTGTTGAATCAGAACTGCCATGGCTGACCACATACACATGCACAGTACACAGCATACTCCCTGTGAAGAGTACTAGTATGCATGTACGTACACTATAGGATGTTCAGCTGCCAACACACTTAGTCTAAGAATGTGCACAAATTTCACTCCTTCAGCATTGGTCCTGTAATTTCATTGAACACATAATTATATTGCTAAATGATTATCACTGCATTTCAAACTAGCTCACTACTATTAAAAATGCTCTGACATGATGTCATTATGACACTACTGCACAATATGCACATGCATGCAAGCACATTTGTGCAAAAGTTGCTACATTCTTGGGTATGACCCTTCTTGACAGATGAAAACTGCCGAATACAAATGATGTTGAGCATTAGCATGTTTTCAACAGTAGTTAATGCAG
>CAXHTE010000030.1:0-23736 GCA_964019415.1 Ianthella basta
TGTTATACTGATCATGTAGTCGGCGAACTGTTGAAAGCTGATTTGATCTTCATTGCCTCTCACCTTATTCCAGATCGCGTTAAACTTCGCATTGCCCCCATCGAAGTCTAAATCGATAAGACCTAAACCACTAAGCGCACTCTTGAATTCGAGACGATCGAGGAGTTGGGACCTATCCGTATCGAAGCGTTGGAATGCTTCCCTGAATTCTTGCATCTGTTCAGGAGAGACCTTCGAGGTTTTGAGAGCAGCAATCTGTCCTTCAACGAATGCAATCGTCTTCTCGTATGTCTTGATGAGTCGGTGCTTCTCGAATTCTAAGTCATCGTACTCCAAGTCAGTATGCTGGTTCTCTTCGATATTCGCATCGAACAGAGCCTGCTCCGCCTGCTTGACAGAGGTGAGATCGACCTGCTGGAGCTCGGCTAAATCGCTACAGAGTTGCTTGAGTTGAGAAGGTAAGTCAGTGTATGTGGTCTTGAGTGCTTTGACATAGGCGTTGAGTGATGCCTGAGTACGATTAGAGACATTGACAAATTCGATGCGGAGTGCCTCCCTGATCTTACGCATAGTGGACTGGAGATCAGTGTTGTAACTACGCTCAGTACCACGCAGCGACTGCATGTTACTTTCAGTGTCTTGAGGCCTGATCCCGTTGGGTGGATCGTATGGAGGTTGGTCATTTGCTTTGAGCTTGGTTCGGATGCTGAGGAGGAGAGAAGCGAGATCATCTTGCTCTTTGACGAACTCGCGCTTAGTCGTCTTCTTGTATTGGCGGAACTTCAGGATAAGCTGCTTCTGTGCCACATAGTTGGAGCCTTGCTGCTCATTCTCGAAGTCGGTCTTTTGTTGAGCGATTCTCCTGTGCAGCAAAGTACATCTCTCCTCGTAGTCGTGCTTGAGCTTTGTGATGGTCCTGGTGAAGTCAAGGAATTTGCCAATGCGACGCCCGGCTGTCTCGAACTGGGACTGGCTAGAGAAGACCTTGTAGAGTTCTGCGACGTAGGTCATGACAGATCGCTCCTCGGGTATAACTGATTCGGTGATGTCCTCGACATCGAGAAGTTGGGCGACCCCAAGACTATCCTCGGCAACCTTAAACGCGAATGAGAGGTTCTTAGCAGGATCTGCACGGTCGAGCTTATCATAGTCGATGAGATCTGGTCGGTGTCGATGGATGAGGGCACAGAAACCGAGGCCATCCTTCCAGCTGTTGGTGAAGTTTTTGATGTTGACGTTCTTGTAGGGCTCAGTCTTGCGCTGACACCACAGAAGAAGGCCCTGCTTGGCAGAGAGCCCTTCTTCTGACAAATCCGAAATGACGAATCTGAGGATGATGGTCCAGATGAGCCCGAGGGTCATTTTGGAATTGCCTTCCTCGATTTCTTCTGAGCTGATGCCAGCGAGCTTGACCTTGTGCTGGGCGATGAAGTTGAGAGCCTTGTTAAGGTTCTCGATGCGATGGATCTTGAACCTCGGCCTAGAGTTGTAGTAACTGATTGACTCGGTGGAGATGATTTCCAATAAGTTGATGAGCATGATGCCATCCTGCAGATCGGTGTACAAGTCCTCGATGACTTTCCCACGCTTCTTCAAATGAGAGTTAACCCACTTGGTAAATGTCTTCTTTTGGATCTCAATCCATTTGGTGTTCATTGACATTGCCGCTGTCGGAGATGCTCCAATCCAATCGGAGAGTGTGCCTCCCTCTGCCCTTCTCTGCTTTTGGATGAAGACCACCTTGACGAGAAACTGGAGAATGCACTGAAAATTAAAAGAAAACTCGTTTCCTCAAAACAAAGCAACGCGCTGCGTCTCCAGGCTCTGCAGAAGAGTTGTTGTGGTCGTCAGTCGAATTGGGATGTCGGGAAGGACAAAAAGCCAAAGACATGGCTAGAGTTCAGCAAGGACCTCGTCATGGGAGGAATATCCGCAAGCATCGCCAAGACTATCAACGCACCCATCGAACGCGTCAAAATCGTATTGCAGACACAGCACTTAAAGCCACCTGAGCTAAGGTACAACGGCATCGCTGACTGCTTCATCCGAATCCCAAGAGAGGAAGGCTTTTGGTCTCTGTGGCGTGGTAATGCGACCAACGTCATTCGTTACTTTCCTACACAGGCACTCAACTTCGCCTTTAAGGATCAGTTCCGAAGATGCTTCTTCTCCAAACCTGAGGACCAGTACAGTAAGTGGGACCAGCTCGGAAGATCCTTGATGGCTGGTGGAGCAGCCGGTGGAGCCTCACTCGTCTTCGTCTATCCGATGGATTTTGCTCGGACACGTCTCTCCGCCGATGTCTCTAAGGCTGGCACTACCCGACGATACTCTGGCTTCTTCGACGTCGTCTCCAAAACTGTCCGAAAGGAAGGTGGATTCTTTGCGCTATACCGAGGCTTCAACATCTCCGTTGCAGGGATCATCCCTTACCGCGCTGTCTACTTCGGTGGATACGACTTCTTAACCAAGGCGTTCATCGATGAGGACTCGTCCTTCTTTGTGAAATGGTTTATCGCACAAACCAACACAATTTTTGCCCAATTCCTTACCTACCCCATCGACACTGTACGTCGCCGTCTTATGATGAAAGGAGAGAAGGAGAAGGGTGATGGGGCAAAGAGACAGATTGTTTATCGGAACTCCTGGCATTGTTTCCGTGTCATTTTGAAAGAAGAAGGCATCCATGGCTTGTTCAAGGGATCAATGGCCAATGTAATCCGTGCGACAGGTGGTGCACTTTGTATTGTCTTCTATGATCAGATTAAATCCTACATCCAGAAATATTATGGCTAAGTTGGGAGAAACAACACGAATGAGGGCCACTCTTAAGAGAGATGCGACAAACAATTCGAAGATATACTTTATGTTATATTCCTCTGCACACGGGCTCTTCCAGAGAAACTCATCCTTTTTCCTTTTCGGTATGAATGACTTACGGATCGATGTGGTGATAGCAAAGACAATCAAATACATGAGACCCTAGGATGCAATAAAAGGATTTTCATTCACTTTTCAGTTCGTTTAGATGCCATGCAGGAGACAGGTACAGTGACCGAAGTACGTGGTTAGTTCTATCTGGTCACATGCAGTGTGGGTTGTTATAGATAACAGTATGAATGAATAGGATCAAGCAGAGGACATCGTGTAGGAATATACCAACTATTGTATCTACTGTGTCAGACACAAGATAACTGATCGAGTAAAAGGGGATGATGGATGATATGATTATATAAGAAAGAAGAACTGCATGCTTAGACAATTTCGGATATGCCTTACTATTATCGATGAAATCGAAGTGAAGGATGATCTTATGTATCCGTTGAATTTGTTATCATGCTGTAGGATGAGATGAAGTTATTGAAAAGTGGAAGAGATCAAGATAAGATCTCATTCATATCGACGTTGAAAGTCAGTATGGTGTTTTGTTAAAACAAGGTATATGAGCATGGGTTATTGGCATGATTGATATGGCTAATATGATGAATCTTTAATTTTGATGATCAAGGTGATACTTTATAACGATACAGATGTGTCGATATCATTTGACCACAGAATGAGATTGCGTATATACATGTTACATAATATCTGTGTATGATATGAAACAGAGTATAGAGATAAGACTGATCTGATGGCTTAGATGGAGTCATTGGAATGATTTGATATTGATCTATTGAAAGAGAAGCATTGGATCACCTTTTCAGTGACTTGATTATACAATGGATGGATCTTGATATTCTTGTTGTTGTGAGACTTCGATTTTGAGGGCATGACCTCGTTGACAACTTTCTACTTAGCTTATGAACTTTAATGCCCAGATCTTTCCTTTTTTGACGACTTTGAATTAAATTGTTATACTTTGTTATGCATTGATAGACTATTCTTTAACTTGATCGCTTTTAGTCCCTATCCTTTAACAGGCTTCGTTGATATCTCTTGAATGCTTTGTGTCATCGCTTCCTCTTATCGAATCAATCCTAGTTCACTCTCCACCATGTTCAATTGGAATATATCCCAGTTCAATCAAACAGTGACTGACTGACCAGGGCACTATCATGGCTCTGCTGAGAACCCCATCTTGGCAACCCAGCCAGTCCATCCTCAAATGGGTTTTCTGACTTAGAAAATCGAGTGGGGGAGTGGAGAGAGAACCAAGCGATGGCATGATAGGTGGGAGGAGAGACAAGGCTCGTAGAGCAGGTAGTGAAGGACACAAAGTTAGACCCATCGCGACACAGAAGAACTACTTTTAGGTGAAGAGTGTCTTGACCTCCTTGAAAGTTGTTTTGTGGTGTTCGACGAGTTATACACAAAAGAAACAACAAGACACGAAGACGCCGTCTTATTCTTTTATCCAGAGCAGCTCGTTCCTAGTGAAGTTCAAGCCATATTCCTTGGCTATGCTCATGCGTACCGCATCCTTGCACAACAGATTCGAATAGATGAGAATGCCCTCTACGCTTCCAAGTTGTCCAATCTGAAATTCGTTGTGAAAGGTCACAGGCATCTCCGCATGCTCCTCACAGCACCCATGCGTATAAGCACTCATTCTCTTATGGATCGAATCGACTTACTCTGGAAAGCCTTTAAATTCTATAACGGCCCATTTAAAGTCAAAGTCTATCAATGCAATCACGATCGACACAAACTTCAACAAATGATGCGCGACGCTTGCCATCCCCTCATCCCAATCATCCACCAATTCTTTCAAAGCAATTCTCTTTACACAAAGTGTACATGGCTACAAAATCTATTACATTTACGTCAGAAACAACTCAATACTCTATACCCTTCCGAACTGAATCACACTCATAGTCTCAGTAAACACAAGACCTCCATATCTCATTCTAATCTTCTTCACACTAGATCTATTCTATCGCCTTCGACTCATAATGACGATCTCTCGCCTAAAGCTTCTAAGAAAAGTTTCTCCTATCGTCAGATCCTCAATCTAATCTATAAGACTGATAGAGAACAAATTATATCAAATCCGATCCATCGGCGTCGTAGTACAAATATTGCTAAGTTAAGGAAAGTCCAAACCCGTCCTCATTTAACAAATATCGATTATGGAACATTACTTCGAGTCGTTAACTTAGAACGCAACGCCCTAAAAGCTTGGAGACAACAGTCATATTATAATGATGACAGTCATGCTCTTCTCATCAACCCATTCCATCCAATTCGTTACTTTCATCTCTTCCAGCCTTACAATCGATATGTCATCGAGTCTGAACATTTATTAGACACACTTGAATCAGGACAGGCAATCCTCTCATCTGCATTATTTTTCGACTCCCAAGTTGTCCATACTCATTTCGATACGACCACCACGCTGCTACTCCTTAATCGATTACAATTTATCACGAGAAAGCGAAGGCCAAGAGATCCCAAATCAAGCAAGAGGCATCCACGCTTTACTCTATTTATATCTAAGAATACATTTCAGAGGTTGATGCGTCGAAAAAGTCAACATATGCAACGCATAAAGTCATTGTCAAGTGGATGGAATAGCCATTATGATGACAAACCGGAAGAGACACGAGATGATGGAAACACTACCAGTCATCGTATAAGATATAATCAAATATCGATCGGGTCTAAACCATTGGAAAAGAGATTTGCTCATTCAGAAAATCATTCGTGTTCATCGAAGTCTTCAAAAATACCCTGGAGGTCTGATCTTGTTCATATGGATCCATCGAAACTATCCATTACGAATATGTTGATTTGTGATGCATTGCTCTTTATATTCTGTCGAACAGCGCTGGCCATCATTTTCCAACCAGATGTGCGAGTTGATGAAAAACAAGTCAATGCAATCTATTCCAGTATTCGATCAAGACTAGAAGAATTGCATTGCATATTCAATCGGTTCCAATCCATTGAACGATCTATTCCATTCCATGATAACATTGGAAGTAGCAATGGGAATCCCATGAATGGGACAGATCGTATTGACGTTATGAAGAACAAGGCGAGCAATAAGAAGGTGTCAAACAGTGACAGTCTGTATAAGGCGGATCGAGATGACAAACAGATGAACACGTTCTATTTATATGGCAATGCTTCAAAGATGATTCCGATCCCTGTCCTCGGCCATGTGATCACAGAAGATAAGCTGAAATCGTTAGATTCGTCTTTATTATTTCGGTTGTCCCCGGTCTTATCAGAGATTGCATTAACGACACGACAAAGCTATATTGATGTAGAACCAATGGTGAATGTTCATAATCCAAATGATCTTGATGACATCCGCATCATCAATCAATGGTACATGGCATATGGAGTATTGGCTACACGATTATCTTATGCATCAGACTCATACACGAATCACTGCTATAAGAATAGAGACATGAACAGTTTAAGTACAAACAGCGTCTTACCGAGAGAGAGTGGTATCAACAAAACATCGAGCAATAGGAAGACATCAAGGCCGATTTCTCATCCATCAGTGTTAAAGGCTCAATCAGTCCCATCTCTCGTCCCGTTACTTTACAACTGGATAAGCATTGACAGATATACAAGAACCAGATCGACACGGATCTTGATAAGGAAAGATTGGTTATCGAAAAGCCCATCCAAGCAGGCCCAGGAATTGGACGTGGAGAAAACAAGGAAACGATTCATCGAAACAATCAACCATGTCCATGATATCTTTCATGAGGATAAACAAGTGACGAAGGTCATATTAAAAGATCACCAGAGTACGTTTTACTGCGAGTCCCAATATGGACAAGAATCGTATGTCCACTTAATCAATGACAATATGATGGAGCATTTAAAAAGTATATCTTCTAAGACTAATCACTGTTTTCGTCACACATGTCATCGCTATTGAATCAGAGACATAATGAGATGTTGAAGGCGAGAACGAAGTCACACAACATCCAAGGTGATGAAAGGATGAAAGATCTCACCAGCCGACAAGGCATGGATGACATAGAAGATGGAGGTGATTCCAACGAACACTTAGTCACTTCTTTAACAAATAGGTACATCGAAGCATTATGCAAACAAGTGATTGATCAAAACGCACGAGATGTTTAAAAGAGGAGGGGTCATTCTCTCTTTCGTTCTTTAAAGCGAAGTGAAACAGTCCTTGATCCTTATCAACGCACTGGACGTCTTCTTTAGAGGAGAGCAGAGGAGATGACACTGATTGGTAATAGAATGAAATACAACAACATGAATAAGGACATTCCTAATCTGATTAAAGGGGAGATAAATGCGACATTACTTTACAACTCATCATTCATCGACATCATAGTAGGTGATTCGGATGATCCAGTGATCGTTCGACTGGACATGAAATTCAGGATGCGATTGATGATCCTGTTCTCCAGATGATTCATTAACAATAATGATAGTATGCATTGGTATAGCTGATGCATCTCCCCACGTTGTTCTGTCATTATCTAATACCGTTCATTATTCTCGTTCAATCAACACATTGAATGATTATCCATGATTCAATCAAAGATGGAGGGGGATAGAGATGGAATGAATTCAAAGGATCGAATCAAAATGATGAAGGATAAATGGTCAGTGTACTATCAATGATAGGCTGGGCTATATTCGTATGCTAAAAGTATCTCAACCAAATAATAACAAGCCGATCGAGCAATCGAACCGGTTGACTAACCATAGAATGCAGAGTTTAAAAGTTGATTAGTCGATATAACATGGATAGATAATAATCAGATGTGGTATCGACGTCAAAGGATAATGATTCTCGAAGTGATCGATTCCTGTTCAAGTGATCAAAATGAAGGGATTCAAATAACAATGACACCGTGTCAACCATAGTCTAAGATTGAGATCTAAGTGTATGCATAATGATTGTTAGTGATCAATACATTCATGTTTAAGTCGATCTATGGGATTTGGTAATGACATCATGATGAGAAATGGTTGATTCAACACATCGATTACATGAAGACAATATGTCTGCATCATACAACAACGAGGGAATCACACCATCATCGACCCAGGCCTATTTCTAACTCGAAGGCATTCAATGACAGACATTATCAATTAATTAAGATGGGCTTGCCATGGCATCATTTGTTTTGAATCACATCGTCCTCATGGCTATAAAATCGATTCAAGATTTCCATCGTTTCAAAGTAAAGCTAGCTATGCTAAAAGAAAGTAGAAATGCCAATCAATATAAAAGGGATATAGCGCTCTTAATGTCAATCAGATTATTATGAGAGATCCACACAACAGATCTTGATTCATGTTCTCGATGTATGTGCACAGCTATCCATCTAATAATAAGTCATTTGATGACTGTTGTTATCCCTATGAAGACATGGACATACGATCTAATAGGAATTATTTTAATGATCATCCTCTCTATGACAACTTGGATAGACTTGCATCGCTGTTAGACTTAGAGACAATGCTTTGTTATAATTGGTAAACCGAGTATCATCCTAATCAAATGATCTTCCAGTTCATGGCAGGGATAGTGAATGGTGACAACTTAACTTACAATGTTGTGAGACATGATGAATTATTGTCAGTCTAACTTGATATGAACTTAAACATTTAGAATAGCCCTCTGAGCACCATGCTCTACTCATTCTCTTTTAGAGAACTGCTGCCATGAGCAGATCAGAGCCCTGATCGATATGACAGGGCCTTCTCGAGATATTTGAATCATTCATTTAATGACTTCAACAAAGTAGACCTAATGCGCTATCTCATTACTGTCGATCAATATCTCATAATATCATAACGTTCTATCCCTATCGATACGACTCGACTCATTAAGATTCAACCAACCCCTACAACACATCTTCCTCCATCGCTTAATCCATTTGAAGTAGAAAGGTGTATTGGATCAAAGACCATGCCCATCGACACTCTATCCTTATCATCAACCTTTAATGCTCCCATATGTTGTGTGATGACCATCATATGATCCTTAAGATGTCTTATAGGCTTATTCTCCATTGACATAATGGATATATTGATAATCCAACAATGGAACTCTATCATGGATCTACCTATGGAAATCCTAGATCTCGGAACACCAAATATGATATGCGAACTTAAAGGATTGAGAGACAGCAAATAGTTTAGAGGGGCTCCACGGATCACGGCATTTTATATACTGAGTGAATAGGAAGTATATATATCTGGAGAAATAGAGCAGTCTGATTGATGTGGAATGTTATTCAATATGGATGAATGAATGTTCCATCTACATCAATTATATGATGGAGGATTGCTGTATCTAGCTTATGATATGAAGATTACCACAAGTCTCAATGATTCTCCTCGCACTTAATTTCTCCATCATTACGAACTGGAATAGAAATAGAGAGTGTTCATATGAAGATAATCGGTTCTATGATGTTAAAGATAGTAATCATTGCAGTAATCATTCATCAAAGAAGAGTATCGAATGATGATGATGATGACAAGAAGATAATGAAGTGGTGATATCATCCAATCAACATCGAGAAAGGAAGAGTCCATCGTAGATGAATCGAATGTGATCTTTATAGACAATCTGGAATTAGAACAACCATCATGGAGAATTGGATACTAAGGATGGATAGAAATGAATCATAATAAATGGTGGTGCAGTACATCTAAGGGAATATCAGAACACTGATCTTGTCATAAAGAAGAAAGATCATCATCTATTAAAACTAGGCATGAGGATTAGGTCTAACGAAAGGGAGACATCGACGTAAAAGCAAATGATCTGTTTTCGTATCTGCGCATTGGAAATGCCTAAGTGGGTGGTGTATCGACAGATTGTGAAGTAAGTGGAGGCATCGAATGAAATGGAGATCATAACCCAGTCGAGAAAGGAGTCGAGATACCAAGATAGAGGATATCAGAGTGTTCGAATGAACGAGTCTCTATCAGAAGATGTCAAGCATTTACAGTTATAGAAGAAGCTGTCCTTGAGGTTTATAGCCGATGGATGATGTCATTGATCTAGATGTTGATGGGATTGGAGAAATGGTCTAGCAGGAGAGCAGGGAGAAGAAATAGAAAATGATGTCCCAAGGAATACAAGCAAGGGATCTTCTTATCCTCTCGTAGATGAAGCAAATGGAAAGTGAAGGTTGAAGCATTAGCGATTGGTCAATCTGCTTAGTGACTCTACTTCATTGTTTCAATTGATTTGATTCGAGATCTTTCTCAGTTGGTTCCTATTCGATTGGATCATGACCATTTTTGAAATGAATAAGACATAGATCGAACTAATCATCGCAAGTGATACAGCTGATGTCTAATTTCGAATAGCATATTATTCGGAGTTGAATTATCTTTTTAAAGTTTATTGTTATGATATAATGAAGCATGAGATAAGATCCCTTTCCATTCAAGGTTGGATCTAAATCGATTTCCGATGATTTAGATCATGATGTTGTTGATCAAAGTGATGTATGATGAGATAAGATGATTCTTTCGTGAAGCAAAACTTTAAAAGAGCTGTACTAGAATGAATCTCTTGAGTCACATGAACATAGGGATCATCTATCTCACCATAAGGACAGCGAATGAAAGTTATTGATCGAGAGTGAGTGAGGTCTGTTGAATATTTCGAAGCTGACTTAGGTTCCTGGTGGATGACAGCTCGACATCAAAAGATCTGGATGTCTCGGATGGTCGATGATCTTTGATGAAGTGCCTAGGCATCCAGATGAACTGGATTCTCATCAAAGTGATCAACCGAAGCGTTGTTCTAAAGTGGACTCGATTCTTAATTCTAGATGTGACTATTTTGATACCATGCTGGATAGGTGATTGAAAGGAAACCTGTCCCACGTTGGCTGTGTTGAAGGGAGAATTGGTCTTGCTTGATTTAACAATGCGATAGAGCAGAGAATGAGAACTCCTCTCTCCCTCACAGACTTGGTGGACAGGATGGATCTTTATCCATCCAGCTCTCGAAATAACGCATTTCGATCATAATGGATAGCTGGTGGAGGTCTGCCTCTCTCCTGCCCAGAGCTTGATGGTTCCACGACAAGAATTGAGGCCACCGAGATCTGGAGGTGATCAAAATTGTGACAAGAAAGACTAAGCATTTCATTTTGAACCAATAACAACATCACTTATCACATACAACAGATTCCTTAAGTTGATTAAGAAATAGAATCCAAATTGGGATCTAATCATTCTCCTATGGCTCCACTGACTCTAACATCTGTGAACTATCTCTGTCGTTGCACTCCGTTTCCTTTTATTCAAATTAGCCATCCTCTAATGTCATTCCAAATTCGACTTGAAGGCATGCATGGTAAGAGAGTGTATCTCTAATGGATAGTGACAACAATGCAGTCCTTTATGTTAGCATGGAAGTCATCGACTTTATATCATGTCTTTCCATCTTATCATGATATCATAGAATGAGTGATGATCGAGTTAATTTGAATTAGTGCCTTCACCATGAATAGCTTTAGCTTCATCGATAGCACTTTGTCGGCACTGTCTATTAGCGACACTCTCTCTTGCCACAGCCACACATGCTTTCAGATGTCGATGATTTAGAGAAGAGGATCTTTGGAGATCGACCATTATCGGATCAATAACCTCAATATCGATTCTCCATGTCTCAATATTCCATCTCCCATCAACTAGTTAGTACATGGGTAGTGCTCCAGAGACAGAAATATGTTGATAGTTGCTCCATGTTCTATGGAATCCAGCAACTGACAATGCATCACCATCACTTCGAACGATCCTTTTGCTCCTCTTCTCCATCCTTGTCCAAAGACATACAAGATCGATTAGAGTTCCTATCCGTATTACCTGTAGTACAGAAGCTTGTCCTACTTTTATTAAGATCTCCCATTCGATATCAATCTACTCGGATTTGATCTCTCCGATGCAACTAGATAATCGATCTTAGTGTGATTTCAAGCATTACCTGATGGAGTTCTTCTTCCTTACAGATATCTCTTGTTGTGTCTGTGATCACGAATCGTTTATTCAAAGCAATAAACAATTCCCCTTTCGCCCACCTTTCTTCTTACCACTTCCTCCTCCTAACGTTTTGTTGGGATGAATCACTGATCGGATGGCTTCATCGAATATGACTTTCAATCCCTTCTGGGTCAATGCACTACATTCCATATACTTCACTGCGCCGATCTCTTTCATCATTTGCATTCCCTGCTCATAGCTAATCGGTGCTTGTCTCTTAGATGCTAGCTTGGCTATGGCATCTTGATCTTCTCTTAGATCGAGTTTAGTTCCTACCAAGACGATAGGAGTATTCGGACAATGATGTGCTACCTCGGGGTACCACTTCTCTCTGATATTGTCGAAAGAGCTTGGTGCGATGATAGAAAAACATATCAAGAACACATCGGTTTGTGGATAACTTAGTGGTCTTAACCTGTCATAATCTTCTTGTCCGGCTGTGTCCCATAGCCCTAAGTTGATTGGCTTGCTGTCTACCATCACATTGGCAGAGTAGTTATCGAACACAGTCGGGATGTATTCTCCAGGGAAAGCATTTGTCGTATATGATATCAACAAGCATGTCTTTCCTACAGCACCATCTCCGACGACGACGCATTTAACTGCACGCATTTCAATCAGCAGCCTTTGACCCAGTAGAGATTCTCTCACCCGCTCTTCTTGTCGAAGTCTTCTTGAGTTTTCAACAATTTTTCATTTCTAGAGAATTCATCTCAGAGATCTGTGGATGTGCTGAGAGTGGAAGATTGCATGGCAGTGAGATCCATTCTGGGTGTATGACGCAGCAAGGATGAACGAAAAGATTGGATCATAAAAGATCATGATGAAACATTGAATGAATTTCATCCATCTTTAAGAAGAAAGGAGATCAAAAGAATGTTATTAAGAGATAGAGTTCTGACATGATCTTGATCAATTCGAGATCGACTTAAATTAGATCATCTGATGATGATTGTCTATCCTTCAAGACCATTTGAGTGTGGCATGCTTCTTGATTTTCATCAGTCATCATCTTTTGTAGCAATTAAGAGGATAACATGCGAATATCGATGCTGGGTTGATGGTCTATTCGAGTAATCCATCTAAGGAGATCATCGAGTCACAATGTTATTAAGTCCATTATTACTACACCAATGATATAAGTCGATAAAGGATATGGAGAGAGGACTGAGAATGATTATGATTCTGTAGATAAGTGTGAAATCAATGAGCACGCATTAAATCTTTCATTTAGAATAGCTTAAAGTCAAGCACATGTACTTTGTTGTGATGAATACACCGGTTATAATATAATCAATCTTGAAGATCTGATGAATGGGAGTAAGACGTACTTATCAAATAGTTTACTCTTCTGCTTACTCGATGTGGAGGTGATTAAGTAGTCCATAGGTCATGACATTTTCGTTGGGAACAAGATCGAAGGTGGAGCTAGATCTATCAACGGAGAAGACAGGTGGATTGCATCGTGAAGGTCTTTGATATCGATGAGAAATCTCATGGACTCAGATAAGATGAATAAGTCAAGTCTTAGAGGAATAGAGACGCTTCCAATTGAAGGAATAGACCCCAAACACTGAGCACAGAGATAGGGGATGTCTTATCAACGATGATGTGTGATTTGATGAGAATGGATATGTTGTATAGAATGTGATTAAGAGACACTCAAATGGATGATGGCGACACGATGTTTGGATAAAAGAAAGAACGTGGTGTTGTCGAGTAAAGCAGCATTTCATCATAGGGGTTCATCTATTTGAAGATGTTATTGATAAGAACTGCTTGAACAGATGATTGAGTGAAGAAATAGAAGGTGCTTCTACTTTGTGAATCGAGGATTTGAAAGGACAGAATGAACAGATGATTACATACAACGAGATATTGGCGATATTTAAATTGAGATGGATAAGCCATCGCATTATAGTCGGACTGCTTAGTATTCCAAAGATGACCAAAATGAAGGAGAATGGTTCAAGGCATAATCTTCCAGCAGCATGGGTACCTACTGTGCGTGTCGTGATTTCGAGGAACCTTTGTTCTATATTCGAAATTAGATTGTCAAGATTTTATTTCCTAAAGGAATGGAAGTCCATGTCCTTTCTCATATGGGTTGATTAAGCATTGTCATTGTCTATATCACCTTTATGGTGTGTGGTTGTGGTTCCAGATATTTATCTTCACATTGAATATATATATATAAGGTCTATCAGTTCCATGGGATATCTGTTTAAGATTTCTCCATCTTTATTTCAATGTCGATGAATGGATTCAAATCTTATTGTTCTAAGATTTCTTAAATGATCTCCATCTAGATCACCTTTAGAAATCAATCCCAGCCTTCTCCCTCCAGAATGAATCAATTCCAAATCATCTAGATGATCAAGAAGCACAGCCCATCTCCAACAACTCCATCACACAATCAACTGCAAATGAAGACCAATGGAAAGTGTTCATGCGATCATGACAGTGCCCATCCAACTGCCCACAACAAAAAGCATAAATCGAAGCTTGATGAATGCCTGACCTCAAGAAATAGGAACCAAGAGAAATCTGGTCACACAGCAGATCTAACACATCTTCAACCACCCATACGATTACATCCACATCAAGACTTACCTCTTAATTCAATCCAATCTCTCAACAAGAAGAGTCATCCAGTCCGAGCACTACAAAAAGACGGTAGCATCTACCATCGCTCACCTCGAGATTATCTGCGTTCGATCATTCAAATCTTCATCGCAGTCTCCATCACGATGCTGATTGTTGTGTTTATCACAAAGTCCATCTCATCCACGGCACCTCCCATCTCCAATCTCTATATGCTCTATCAAGAACGTGAAACCGATAGCACAGCCACACATCTCTGGGGGTCTCTTCTCAATGCACTCCTCTTCGTCTCTGCCACCATCGTCGTCACGGTCATCTTCGTTCTTTTGTACAAACATCGCTGCTTCAAGGTCATCTATGGATGGTTAGCACTCAGCACTGTGATCATGCTCGGTTCCATGGGTGGATTCGTCTTCTATCTCTTGCTCCAAGCCTACAACGTTCCTTTCGACTATATCACCTTCGCCTTCATCTTGTGGAATTTTTCTGTCACCGGCATCATCTCCATCTTCTGGAAGTCGACTCTTCTCGTCAAGCAAATCTACTTGGTTGCCATCAGCGTCATCCTTGCCGTTGTCTTCACTCAATTCCCTCCTTGGACAACTTGGATGATCTTGGGTGCTATCTCTATTTATGACGTCTGCGCTGTCCTCTGCCCTAAAGGTCCACTTCGCGTCCTTGTCAACACGCTCAAAAGCGAGGCGAGCCTATTCCTGGACTCATTTACAGCACGGCCATCTTCTTTATGAATATAACTCCATCGTCATCTCAGAAGAGAGACCTCCACGATAGCCATGACAATGCTCGTAACGCTCCTCTTGATCATTACATCCAATCATGCTCTTCTGGGACTGAATTGGGAAGTGATGTCGAAATCGATTTTGGTGACAATTCGGATATCCCTTCTGATCAAGATCTGATCCATGCTGATCAAATGGATCTCCATGCATTGGATGATGATCAGAAGATTAAGACCCAGGAGCGTAGAGGCGTTAAACTGGGTTTGGGTGACTTTGTATTCTACAGTGTGTTGATTGGTCGAGCAACATTATTCGACATGCTGACGGTTGTGAATTGTTTTGTGGCCATCATCACAGGTCTATTCTTTACGACCCTGCTATTGGTAATCGCAAGAAAAGCATTACCGGCATTGCCAATCTCGATCACCTTAGGCGTTGTGTTCTTCTTTACAACGAAAATATTTCTTTTGCCATGGATCATCACCTTAGATTTATCCGGCATATCGACTTAGATCTAGAAGGATTACAGCACATCCAGAGATACAGTCTGATCGTGATAGAGAGTAGTTGATGGCATTGATTGAGATCAGAGGGACATCAAGGATCTTTGAGGTCACGCCCTCAATGGATGAAGATCTCTCTGGCTCCAATGAGAGTCATCCCGCTGAATGCGAATGAAAGCAAGAACGACTCCGAGTTGAAAGTGAGAGAAGTGGAGGTGGTTGGAATGCCATCGAAGAGAAAGGAAAGAAGGCCATCCAAGGATGATGAATTAGAGACAGCATTGGCGAAAGCCCATAAAGAAATAAAGGAGAGACGACAGAAGAAGAGGGTGACGAGGCGGAAAGTGATCAGTCTGTGGGTTGTTGGGATCATCACATTGATCTACTGCACCTCTGAATTATTCATCGGGATCGAGCGAGATTCGCTCACATTGCTGTCCGATGGATTCCACAACCTGTCCGATGTGATCTCTGTCCTTATCGCTTGGATTGCAATCAACCAAAGTCAGAAGGCTGCCACTGATCGGTATACTTATGGATGGAAAAGGACACAAATCCTCGGAAGTCTTTCCAACGGATGCTTCCTACTTTCTCTGGCACTGTACATCGCCCTGCAGGCCATCCCCAGATTCATTACAAAGGTACATGTCGAGAGCAACCTTCCCTTCATCATCGTCGCTGCATCTGGAATTCTGATCAACACCATCGGCACTGTCATCTTTGCTGTTTGCGGCACTGGCCATGTTCATATGCACACTCATGCTCATGATCACAGCATTGGTCATAGACATGGCAAGTCTAACACCCTCAACGACCACCACTCTCATAATCATTCTGACAAGAACAAAGCCAACTCCTCGAGAGATCTTGGCATCTACGCTGTCTTTGTCCATTACTTAGGCGATGCTCTGTCCTCGGTCTTTGTCCTCATCACTGCCATCATCTTAAGGTACTATCCTAGTGATAAATACAAATGGGCTCAGTATATCGATCCTTCTGGTTCTCTCATCATCGTCATCTTGATTCTTTCCACGACTTATCCATTCGTGCGTGAATGCATGACCATCATGCTACAAAGTACGCCAAAGTCTTTCAATCGATTTAGAACGCACAAGAAGATATTGCAGATCCCAGGTGTCATTGGAGTTCATGATCTTCATGTCTGGCAGCTTGTCGATGGCATCTCGATCGCTAGTGTTCATATAGCATGCGACAAGGACAACTTCGAAAGGATCACTCAAGATGTGAAGACGATCTTTCACAAAGCCAACATCCACTCGATAACAGTTCAACCTGAGTTCGGGGCTAAGCATAAGAAGCTTTCTTACAGAAACGATAGCGTGTGTGAATCGAACTGTGCAACAGGGTGTAATGAAGACTGGTGCTGTAAAGATGAAAAGAGGCAAGTGCCAATGCGTCTAAGAAGTAATGGACTGACACAAAAGAATGAGCACATCAACTCCGATGGAGATGAGGGACACTCACAGATGTGATTCTAATGATGGTCACAGCAAGGAGGGGAATAACCACATAACGACTGAACCATCCGAGACAAGAAGGGATGCACAAAGAATCATGCCAGAGCAGCAGAAAAAAGAAGACATCCCCTTCTCATTGTCAGATAAGGAACGCAATGATCCAAACTGATGTTGAGAGATAGCATGATCTATCGCACTGAATATAGAATGGATGAGACCACCTGCCTTCCTACTATCCGTTATCTCCTAATTCTCTATCATCACGTTTAGGAGATCAATAAACGGACATAACCTCATTTCTTGTCATCCCTTCAGACATTCTACAGAATTATATGACATGCAGTTATCCTTTTCTGGATGATATATCGTGGTTGGACGTCTTTTTGGAGGTGATTCGTGATCTATCTTCGAGGAATATCACCGGACAACTTTTCAGGGGGTCAGACAACATGTCCCCTCGTTTTGATAGCTTGAATAAGTGTCTGTGACTATTCCTTGAGAGTTCATCTATTCCCTACAACACTAGATGATCTTCCACATGTGGATGTCATGAGAAAGGCTTGAATCAATTTGTTGAGACAGAGACCTCTCAATGGCATTATTTGATTGTCCACCTATTCAGTCAGTCTATGTGTTGTTCCTCAGTTGATTCTTAACCAATCCCAATCGATTGTTATTATCACAAAGCATAACCCGTGCCGTTAGGGTTGATTATATGATTTCCCATCTTATAAAGAAGATTCATTTTCAGAGGTACATCGATGGGACCTACTTGTTTCGAAGGAATATCCATTATGCACCTCTTCTTTTGACGAATTGATCCATCGTCAGTGATAAAGTAGAGGGAAGCATCCAACGATGAAAGGATCCATTTGTTGAAATCTGAATCCTTATTGTAGAAAGATTTCTCTGATCTGTTCTCAAACCGCTCTGTCCCTGTCCCCAAATGCATTGGACCTGCCTTAGCTAGAGAATAGTCGATGTCTTGTTCATTCATAATGAACCAATGTCTTCATCTCTGAATGAATTGAGTTTAGTCTAATGTGGCTCCTTGTGCAAGACATTATCATTGGACAATTGGTTTCTCAAGTTGCTTCGTGATAAAGCCATCAGACCGATGCCGTCATAGGATTTTATCCTAAATCGTCATCGGAATGACTTTCCTAACCAACTCATTTCCTTTTAGGTGGAGTTGCTTTATGAACATAGGCATTAGATTCATCTATTCGAGTTTCAGTGATTCATAGATCCTTTTTCACGCTTGACGATCGACTTGTTCATGATTGTCACATATATGCCTCTTGGTCTCTCGTTCATTTTGGTTTCTCCTGTTTATGATTGCCTGATGATGATCAGTTACTTTTCGATACACCATTGACTTATTTTCTCCTATTGCTTCAATATCATGTTGTTATATGATTGATCATGTATGAGGAAGTCTCCATGATGTATTTCTTCATCTATCTTAATGATTTGGGATCCTTTTTATAAAATAGGATCCACAGACCCTTTGAACTCCTTTTGGTTTTTTGATAGAGTTGAGTGGAATTTAATGCCATGCCTTTCCATCCAAATCCCTGGATAGCCTTTAGATCTATTTTAGTCGAAACTTCTCGACACTACCCCATCAACCCAAGACAACTTCATGAATGATCAATGATCAGTGCCCACTCACCTCTTTGGATGGTCATGTCTCCATCCTGTTTGGGTAGCTGACTTCTATTTCAAATATACTTGAGTGAAACTGATTTGTTCAAGCCATGCTTACTTTGATCTCGAACAACCAGCACCTGCTCTGCTTTGCCTTCGTCGATCCCTCTCATTATCTGAAGTGTCGATTCCTGCATTGCATCGATTTCCTGATTAGGCTAATCTCTTTAAACATTTTGGTCTCATCCTCCCTTTTCGATCAAGTCTCTGCTTTGTCATGATCACCTAAAATAAGATAGACCACTTTAAGTCCTTCTCGACTGTTATCATCTCTAACCCCGGTGTATACCTGTCATTTCGTTCACACTTCTCATCCCCTGAATGATTTCTTTAGTCCATCCCATCGCCATTCTTATTCGAGTTCATCACCCAGGGTTCGACTGACACCAGTTTTCGATGCCTCCAATCTGCTAGCATCTCGTTGCTCATCACCGATTAACCAAAACCGACGTGAGTAAACTTACGAACACACTGACCTGTGCCATAGCGCTGCAAGCCCCACACAGAGTAGACACATTCGCAATGAGACAGTCAGGACTCGGAAGCGACGACAACCAAACAGACGAGGAAGACGATCTATTAGATCAATTTGGAAAGATCGTCGACGTGTCCTATCGACTCATCCAAAATGATGTCGATGCTTTAAAAACCTATCAGCATCGCTTTCAGAAATTCAAGGAGACCATTGACAGATGCGCGCGAGACCTACATCAGTGGCACAAAGAGATGTCCACGTCCCAGAAACAAGAAGTCCTATCCCAGTGCACGAAAAGGCGTCTTCTCATCCTATCTCAACGGAAGCAGTTAGATGATCTCATCATACGGCTGACTCGTTTGCAGTTCAAATTAGACTTCTCCAAGTCGATATCTCCGAAGTAGACTCAACGACTGCCACATACGCTAAGTCACCAGGATCACATCATCAGACATAGCATCTCAAATCAGATCAATTCCAAGAACAACACAAGACCAGTCCCCGAAGGGTTATACTCAGTGTTCCATAAATCGTTTATTAACCAACACGACAATCTCTCACAGCATATCCAAACTCGAAAACAGCAGCCATTCTATTCATATTTCCACGAAGAGCATGAAGCATGTATCACTTCAAACACCAGGCAAAGCAGTCCGTCATCTCAAGCATGGTTATGACTCATCCACGAAACATGAATCATTCAGAGAGTACTACTTCGTGTGGGGAAAGAAAATCACCCAACGATCTCCTCAACAAAGTGATTTCAAGGTAGCAAAGGGTCATTTGAAGTCCTATATCTCTCAACTGATCTGCTGTACATATCGATATGGATTCGAGGCACTTCACGATAATCGTGGTCGTATGAAGTGGAAGCGAGACAGGCATCGGATAGATAGGATCTATGTGTCAGACTCTGGTTGGGGTTGTACGATTCGTACAGCTCAGTCACTCATCGCAAATGCCCTTCATCGTTATATCAAAACCATCAAATCACATTGGAACGAGGAACGCATCATTCGTGCTACGCTTCAGCTTTTTGGAGACACAGTGCACGCCCCATACTCACTTCATAATATCGCCAGCGAAGGGTTGTCTCTCGATATCAACATTGGACAATGGTTCGGTCCAAATTCTATCTTTCGCTGTGTGTCTCGAGTGCATAATCGATTCTCTCTCTCGAAGTCGATTCACTTCCACTTCACCGGGAATGATCCGACACTGTCCTTGCTTCAAATCGAGAGTCAGTCTCTGTTCCAGAAGATAAAGGCGAGCAGTCACACAACAACACACATCACGTGTAGCCACGTTGATCGTCAAGTGCATGAGACTGAAATTGTCTGAAAACCGACAATCGTGACCATCGCAACCCGACTCGGTGTGAATAAAATCAATCCATGTTACTACGATTCACTGCGTCGACTATTCCACATGAAAACATTCATCGGGATTGTTGGGGGTCGACCGAATGCCTCTCTCTACTTCGTCGGGACTGAAGGAGAGAATATGTTTTATCTCGACCCGCATATCAACCAATGTACTGTCGATATGAAGAGACACCGGGATTTCTCTTACAAGACCTACTTCACACAGCGCATAGGCTATACTCACATATCGTCACTAGATCCATCACTCGCCTTTTCGTTTTATTGCCATACGCTCGATGACTTCTGTTATACATGGCATGTCTTGAGACGCGATTTCATCGACAACGAAGAGATGCCCATTCTCTCATTGGATTCTTCTTATAGAGATTCCAGCTATGGCACCACAACGAATGAGAGGAACAAAGACCATAAGATCAATTCTGTGGGCCAAGGATTGAAACGTGCTGATTATGGTTTACTCAAAGTCATTGTAGACGAATACATTTCAAGGCATAGCAAACATCATATCAAAGAGATCAATACGGACAAGGACGTGTTAACTCCAGAACGAGGTAGGTCATCCTTTAAGTCATTTCATTTCCCTATCATTACTGATCATGTGAAGTGCGCGTATGATTCACTAAAAGCGATGTCGAGCTTTGTTCTTGTTAAAGAAGATGGAGAAAGAGTTGTCCCGACAACCGAGCACAGGGACAAGAGCAGCAGAATGAATCGGGATCAATCAAATAAGAAAGGGTCATGCCCCGTAGCCAAACGAAACGTATTAACAGATATCAAAGCCAAATATAACTATCGACATAAGATCAATGACACCAAAGCTCATCTAGTAAGTTTCAGTGGTGGTTGCATGCGTGACTGTGATCATAACACAAAAGGGGTTGATGCACTTCGTCATCAAAAGATTGTAACAGCAAATCTGAAGCCTGCTGAAAGTCGAATACTCGCTAAGTCGTTTATCTACACAATGCTTAGACCAAAGAAGATGGAAGACGAAGAGAAGGATGAGTTCGAAACGGACTTAGACATCGACGGGTTTGTGTTCGTTTAATATTTATGCCACCCAAATGGACTATTCGTATCTATGTCAAAGTATCAATATGAAAGATCAAGGAGATGGTCACCATTTCCCATGTTTCTAAGACTTCATCTTGTTTGATGATTGAAGCGATGGTCGTTGTATCCCTTTGTGCCTCCGGGCCTTTGACACTTTCCGTCGATGTGATCTACTCCCTAAGTGCCCGCTATAATTAGATTGAGTATAAAACCTTCTCTCACAAACACGACAGAACCATCCAACCGATTTGTTCATGCTGACATCTTCATTATCACTTGTCACAGGATGTATAGAGAAGTACTTGATAAGACGGTTATGGCTTATAGATGGAGGGAGTTCATGGTGTCGGTGTGCATCGCATAAAAAGGCATGTGATAAATATAAACATGGCTGTATAACACTTGTGTACCATTGACTCGTTACCCAAGATTCGTTGGTCTTTATGTTATCGCATCTGGGATTGGATGGATCATACTGCTTGCAGGGGATGGACTTGATGTGATCTGTACGAATAGAGAAGATAAGACGCAGAGGAGAGACTCTTTCACTATCGCTTGAAAGGAACTGTGTCCGAATGTAGGTCATCTGTCGTTTCGCATATCGATGCGTATTTCTATTCATTTTGTGAATGCATTCTATGAATGATGATGCTAATTCTTTGCAACGGGATGTTGGACAACATTGCACTAGATGATCGACCCCTTTTTGACTTTGCCTCAATGCGTGGCCTACATTTCTACAACAACACTGGCATGTGCTATCTGTGAAAGATCCAAGTCTGTATCGATCCACCCACCCCTTTTCAGTCGGTCTACGGATGCTACATCCACATAAAAGGCAGATATGCCTCCCTTTCGACTGAGCATGATTTGGTGGAATGTGGACATAACGTTCATTCAGATATGGCAGAAATTCTTTAAAGCCAATTGCTTGAAATAGACCACGCTTCGTAAATAAACATTTGCTCTGCCCTGATTGTTGATGATCATCATGCTTCGATTGCAATCGGATCTGGATAGGACATGGACATGGATTCGTGTTCTTTTGTTGATGTAATGGTATTAGATGATCAAGATATAATGAGATTAGCTCAGGTAATAATCCTTTTGCCAACATGTGAGTGGTCCTTTTCTGAATTCGTTGATAAAGGTTCCTCAGTTTTGTATAGGTCCAGAGAATGAGGCAACCATCCGCAGCGAATTTAGTTCTTTTCAATTCCCCTGTGTGAGACAATAATCGACTGATGGCCTGGGGGTGATTCTTCAATAGTTTGTCCATTACAGCTTTGAACTCGAATGACTTAGACAGTCTCATTGTATTGCCAGCATCTTTTGTATTGGTTGTTATGGCCTTTGCATTAGAAGGACATGCACCTTCAGAAGATAAGAACATGGTCTGCAAATGCATGCGCAAAGCATTTGAAATATATTTAATGTTATTAGGATGGATCTTCATGGCCACATTGACATTGACTTGCTTTAACAATGAATGCAAGGCGAGATTAAATGGTTGGTTCAGAGATCTGCTCTTGGATAAAGGATATGATCGTTGGATAGACTCAATCATCTTGTCCCAGTTGTGAATACAAGACAGAATCGATTGGAGCCCATCTGGAGTTATTCCATTAGGAGGCGATGACAGCAACTGCTTGAAATGCTCCCAAGTCATTTTGTTTTCATCATAAAGACGAGAGATGGTCTTGTGCTAGCAGATATCATCGATGGATGTTAGAGGTGGTGATAAGAGTTGCTTCAAATAATGCACCGAACCACCAACATGGATCGGGAGATGACCTTGCTGTTGAACACGTCGAATCGATTTTCGAG
>CAXHTE010000031.1:0-16000 GCA_964019415.1 Ianthella basta
CCACCGCTAGTTAGCTATCAGTGTAGATGGCATAATTATGTCATTACGGTATGCAGTGTGTACATCCAGCACATGTATAGCTATACTATTTGTGGCTTCCCCTCCGCAGTTGGCACTCCACCTTGTATCTACTTTGACACCATAGAGGTGGACATGCAGACAGTATGCATACAATACTAATATCAGCGTTTGTGGTGTCTGTAGTGAACTTGGCACATTTGTTGACCTCAATTTCACTCTCCAGCTAGGCCAGGACCAAAGGCCTTGACATTTTTAGCATTTGGTGTGGGGTAGATCTTCAGCTTGAATGGACTGCCAGGGATGTCCTCGCCAGACCAGAATGAGTTAACCTAGTGTATTGACCATGACTTTGGCTTTATCAATGTATTGTTTAACTAGATCTAGAATGAGGGGCCCAGGGCACCTTCATGTCATGTCAGTCTTTCCATATGCTGGCACTGACGCATAGTTCTAACTCATGTCATTGCGCACTGAACAGCAGACAGTACTCAATCAGTACAGCTAGCTAGCTGGCTATACTGATAAGTGTAGTACAGTACTGGTTTCATCTTTACCCACTGGTGCAACCATAGATACAGGTTGAGTGTCTATATTTTGTGCCACAAGCTGGCAGTCAATCTCCTATAATTATAACCACTTTATCTGTGTACGTATTATTTACAGACCCAATACTAGTACACGTTTGCCACCAGTACTGTAGCTAAGTAGATATAATGTTATAATATTAATGTTATAAGCACTATAACTAACTAACTGTGTCATGACCTATAACTAGTCAGCTATAGCTATTTTGTGTTTACTGTACGTGCTACTTCTCACTTCCGGCCAATTGGAGGCCGGAAAAGTGAGTGTGTTGTAGACTCACCCCTTTCAAAATGGCGGAGAAATCTGATAAACTGTCGAAGTTCTCCGGTTTACTCATCTCGAACGTGAAGTTTACTGACACCGAACTCGGTAGAGGGGCCGACGCGACTGTGCACGCCGTGGAGTGGAATGGCACTACGTGTGCCGCCAAGCGCCTACACGAACTTCTACTGGGAGACCATTCCACAGGAGGAGCGGACAGGCTCCTCGACAATTTTGAGCGTGAGTGCTTGACATGGTCGAAGCTACGGCACCCCGCTGTGGTTCAGTTCCTCGGTGTGTATTTTGAGCCTCGATCTCGCTTGCCGGTGCTTGTCATGGAGAAGATGGAAACCAGTCTTCGGAGATACTTGGAGGATCACACCAAGGAAGAGTTCCATCTCCATCTCAAGGTGTTCGTCCTACGCCAGGTGGCCCAAGCTCTTGCCTATCTCCATGCGCAGAAGCCTCCTCTTGTTCATCACGACTTGAGTCCAAACAATGTATTGCTGAACAAGGACTCTTTCATGACCAAAGTGACCGACTTTGGGATGAGCCGAGCCATCAACCCATCCATTCTCACTAGGAAATCCTCCATCAAAGGTACATTGGCATTCATGGCTCCAGAGGCGTTGCAAGATCCTCCACGCTACAATGAGAAGTTGGACATCTTCTCCTTTGGCAACATCATCCTCTCCACTCTCACCCATGAGTGGCCCAACCCAATTCCTCCCACCTATACCAAAGGGGGCAAGCTTGTTCCCCGTAGTGAGCTCCAGCGCCGTGAGCGGTATTGTGAAATGTTCACTGCAGAAGAGAAAAAATTGTTTTCACCCATTGTCCGACGGTGTTTAGAGAATGAGCCAGACAAACGCCCATCCAGTGCAGTGCTAGTGGGGGAGCTGCAGCGCATTGAGGTATCAACTTCAAAAAGCAGTTCTGAAACATCCGCTCCACAAAGTGCTCCTACGGAACAACCTTTAGTAGAAGAAGGCAAAGTGCAGCAGAAGCCCCAGGGAACAGGTTGGGTGGAGTGGTTTAGAGGTCTGACCACCAGAAAGGGAGGCTCACAGGCAGATGAACTTAAATCTAGTTCAGAAGGTAAATTATTTAGGTTATTGGTGAGGTGTGATCCATTGATCTGGTACCAATAGGGTTATTGTTTAACTGGATTATCTTGACTAAAGCATTTTCTCTAGCATGACTCACGGGAAAAGAAAGTGAAATAAACACACAGTCAGGAATTAAACCCGAGACCTATGCTTTATTGTAGATACCCTTATCTGTATTGATTTGCATGTACACACCAGAAATAGCAAGCTATACAAAGTGGAGCTACGTATATACTCATAAACAGCTAGGAGGTTTTTAGATACAGTGACTTATTAGCATTAACGCTGGCCAGTACAAGAAAGTATAGTCACTGGTGTTCTCTTATTGCCTCAATCCAGTCAAGGACACCCAGACAGCATTGGGGGAAGCCAAGATGACAGCAGCAGTGTTGGGAAATGTGAAGGAGTATGACTACCTCTTTAAAGGTGATGGGGCACCAGCCATACTCATGATCATATTCATTGTGGCTATAATGATATTTAGGTGATGCTGTATTGCGTATAGTCTTCATAAAGAAGATAATGATATTCATAGAGTACAACATGGAGTTTCAGCATGCTTTCTCCTTGTCTACACAAAAATCATGAATACATCTTAGCGACCAATTCAGAGCTTCCTATCTATTTTATATCATTGTGCTAGTGAATGATGGACAATTATGACAGTAAATGTAGCTGCCCAAACATATTAGATCACAAATGGAACTTTGATGGATGCCGTGGGACAAGTATAATTTTGTTGGTTGACTGTGTGTTGTCTGCATAGTGTGGTAGCCACTAGTATGTAGCAATGTCAAGCTGTGTATCACAGGTCAACAAATGGTATGTTGGTAGGTTATTGCTAATTATGAAAGCACACGCTTATTGTCAAGATACTTATTCTGTTCCTCTCCTCACTTCTTTCCTGTAGTTACTCTGGTTGGACACTGTTTTCCAGGTAAAACTTGTCTCATGTTGCGCTTTGCACACAATGAGTTCAGAAGTAATGTGATGGCAACCCTTGGAGTGGATTTTAGAGTGAAGAATGTTGAAGTAGACTCCAAAGTAATCAAGGCCCAATTTTTTGACACAGGTTGGATTGCATGTCCATACATGCATCTCTTCCTCTCCTTCTTTCCCTCCCACCTTCTCAGTCTTCCCACTCTATTGTTGTCCCTACCAGAATGCACCTGTTACCCACCTGCTTGCCATGATAGGCCATCACATACACCTCTGTGCTGATGAACTGTACTATGTATGTAGCACTTATGTGCAAACAATTAAGTAGTATTTAGACCACTGGTGCATGGTAGAGCGTTAAGCTGTCTAATCTTAGTGCGAGGATGATGTGATGAAGGTCACGATTGCATCATGCACAAACCTTTATTGGCCATCCGAGAGCGCTAAATGTAAACATCGCAATGCCTGCCAATGTGGTTTCAATGTTTTAATGCTGCTCACAGGACCTTGGTAGATTCAAAAGCACCATGTTCGAATGTGTTGTTAGTTATGTACCGTATATTTTTCAATATAGGCGCCGCTCCAATTAAGGCGTACCCTATTTTTCCCGTTCCAATTGTAAGCGCTCTTGGCATTGGAAATAATATCAGGCGGCACCTAAATTATTGGAGAGGAATATATTATTCTGTACTATACCACATGTGCTGAACGTGAAACAGCGAAATGGCGGCCCTGATGGAATACTTCAACCGCGTCACTGCTTCATTTACGTCCACAGAACGTGGGAAGAAGATGGTTAAGCGGGTCAAGCGGCCAGTGGCGGGACCAAGGAAGCACCCACTGGAACCGAGTGGCGCAGGCTGACAAAGATGTCCAGGTGGCACCTGTATTTGCTGATAGCGAGGAGCCCACAAGTGCCAAGTTCAGTCGATGCCAGTACACCGCGAAACAAAAGCAGCCCGCTGTTCTGTACGCAGGCACTCAAAAGTACTATTCCACTCTAATACACATGCTAGGTGCCCTTCTAATTGAAGCGCCCCTTGGTCATTACATATTTTTGGCCGTTCTAATAAGAAGCGCCTTTCAGCACTGGAATTATTTTTATGGGGCGCCTATATTAGAAACTATACAGTATTGTTTGCTCAGTTCAGCTAGTGGAAGAGAGACGTAGTGCTCCCACAATTCATAGTCTCATAGAGCATAACATTCAGTAACATGTAGAAGGCCTTAGCTTCGTTTCTAATTGCGTATGTGTGTGTGTGCATGCATAGTAATAGACAACTCTTACTGTTTTCACCTGTAGGTGGGCAAGAAAGATTTGCAAATATCAACAAACCGTAAGCTGGCAACTTTGTGTGTGGGGAGTGGGGCATGGGTAAATTTTGATTCACATGATTATTCTGGACAAAATTGTAGGTCAACCCTATGCTAATGCATTGGGTGGTGCACTTAGACACACTGATAGCATAGAGGGCCAGTAACTATGCAAATCAACGACAGTTTACCAGTTACTTTGCACAAGGTATGTAGTTCCATTTTTACAAGTAAATAGCTGTAAACAAGGTTATTGTTTGTCAGATGGCCACCAACTGTACTCTCTTCCTTCACCAAGACAGCATGTCAATTACTAGGATTTTCTGTTAAATTTTCAGCTGGCATGACAACATTTGTCCAACAGCAGCTGCCAATAGTGCACCCTCTTCCCTTTGTGTACAGGTGGTACAGAAGAGCTGATGGTGTTTTACTTGTGTATAGCATTGCAAGCCGCAGATCCTATGAGGATAGTAAGCGGAGATTAAAGGAAGTGAGAGATCTTGCATACCCAGACATCCCTATAATGCTGGTTGGGAACATGTGTGACCTTGAAGACCGCCGGGAGGTGTCCACAGATGAGGCTAAGGCTTACGCTGAGAAGAATTCCATGATGTTCATTGAGACATCTGCCAAGGATGGTACTAATGTGGAGGCAGCATTTCTCAATCTTTTGACAGGTCAGCAGTGTACACATCACCTCTACATCATGCTGTGACAGCTGTCATGTCAACAATACCTCTACATCACATGCACTGAATACACTAGGGCAGCCGAGTGCAGCCTAGTACAATGCAGCCAAGCTACAACTGATGTTCATGTTCATTGTAGTGCATCATCTGACAGACTGGCAGTCTGCTGACTGCAACACTTTGAGTTTTGTCTTCCTTTCCTCTACCGTACAGAAATTTACCGGGTGAAGAAATCTCATGACCAACTTGAACAGTGTTCCCCCAAATAGTGACCTATGTTCATATTTTACTGCCATGTGGTTATATGTGTTACATCATTTTATTTAAATTACTGTTTCTGCACAATTTGAAACTATATGCAGTCATTGAACATAATTATGTATGTGAATATGCTCTTTTACCATACCTCTGAAGTTTATAAACCAACTTATAGTTTATGATAATCTGCAGACAGATGGCATGACTTTTGTGTGTTTGACAGTGTACATACACACCCAGCAGTGTGTGTGATGTACACATTCCAATGCACTTACTAACCACATCGGTCCACTGAGAGAGAACAAAGGTGCTGATACTGTAGAGGCTTAGAGTTGAGTTAAATGATCGGATGGTAGTCACACACCAAGCTGGAATATAGCTGTCAATGAATGCTCAAATAACAAAGGACATTTCAAAGAGAGGGTCTTTGTTGACTGCTACAAAAGGTAGTGTCTTTGTCTCAGGTCGCAATGCCCTGTATTTGAGTTTTCATTGACAACTGTGTTCCTCTACCTCACACTGAATGTGAGGTATATAGAGGACTAGGGTAGCAGAGTGCAGCCTAGTACAATGCAACCAAGCTACAACTGATGTTCATGTTCTTTGTAGTGCATCATCGGAGAGACTGGCAGTCTACTGACTCCAACACTTTGAATTTGTCTTCCCTCTACCGTACAGAAATTTACCAGGTGAAGAAATCTAATGGCCAACTTGACCAATGTTCCCCTGAATAATGTGTTTTTATTGTAATGCCAAATTTGTGCACCTTTTACGCCACTTTACTGTATGTACATACACAGTTATAACTGTATAAAATGCAAAACATGTGATTAATACACCCTGAAGCCAACATATTTTATGAGCAAACTTAATTCTTCATATGATCGTGAGGTTGATTGCATGTGTGTACATGGCAGTGTATATGCACCCAGGCCAGCACTATTCGCGGTTCCCCATCTGATTTCAGATGGCGATCTACCTTGTATATATCTACCCTTGACACCGTGCACATGGACAGACAGTGCACATGTACACCAATGCAAACATTAATGGTGCCAATAATAATTGTTCCACATTATACAGTTGCTTAACTTGCCTGGTTATGCAACTGGGCAAACAGTTACTCCATACGGAACATTTGGCCTCGTTGCACGAACATTGCACTAGTGCTGCATTATATTATGCATATATGCATATATACATACACACACAGAATGACAACACATCACAATTATATTTGCCTCGAGCACCTTTCGGCTCGACAATAACAAATAGTTGTCACAAATAAATAGATAAATAGAATACATGTCATTTGATTCATGACTCACCTTGGAACTTTGACCTCATTTGGTGCTATAAACATACAGGAGCCTAAACTGTTCAGGCATTTCTGTAACTGCACTGAGCATGATTCTAAAGTTCAGAGGTGATTCATGAGTCAAATGACATTCATGAAACCATTTTATAATCATTGCATTGTACATGAATATACATCATTAACTAATTCAATTCATATCTATTAACATTATAAGAACTAGTTATGTGAACTAGTACTTGAACAGCATGAACATTTCTACATAGCTACATTGTCATTTGTTTTGAAATTAGCCAATTGCAATACATGGAAAATGGTTTCTATAACCAATGCATGGATTTATAAACGACAGCAGTGAAAGAAGAAATTTGGTTATATGTACCTCACTATCTGTATTAGCAGTTGAACAAGCACATTCACTAAAGAGTTGTGAGTCCACTAGATAAGTCTTCACTTGCAGTGATAGCAATGCCACTTCGATCATGTCTTGTCCAACACTTTCACTGCAAATGGAGACCCAGGGTAGTGGTCTCCCTAAAAAGAGGCACTGCGTAGCTCCCGGACTCCATGGGTTCATATGCAAACAGCACAATTTGTTGGCTGGCTATATAGAGACAATGATACTGGTTCCATCTTTGCCTACCAGTGCCTCCTTAGGTACAGGTTGAGTGTCTATATTTGGTACGATAAGCTGACAGTCAATCTCCAATAATGTAACCACTTTATCTGTGTAGCCACGTGTTATTACAGACCCTACACTAGTAGACGTTTGCCACTTGTACGGTACATATAATGTTATAATGCATGCAGCTGTCTGTCATGACCTATAACTGGTTAGCTATTGCCATATATAGCAATATACATGTGTATGGTTTCATCCACCGCACGTGCACGTGCTGCATACATACATGTTGTTGTATTAGCTACCTGTTGAAAGCTACAGCTCCCTTTCTCCCGATTGGAGGCGGAAATGTATTGTATAGACCCGTCCCTTTCAAAATGGCAGAGAAATCTGATAAGCTGTCGAAGTTCTCCGGTTTACTCATCTCGAACGTGAAGCTTACTGACACCGAACTCGGTAGAGGGGCCGACGCGACTGTGCACGCCGTGGAGTGGAACGGCACTGCGTGTGCCGCCAAGCGCCTACACGAACTTCTACTGGGAGACCATTCCACAGGAGGAGCGGACGGGCTCCTCGACAATTTTGAGAGGGAGTGCTTAACGTGGTCGAAGCTACGCCACCACGCTGTGGTTCAATTCCTCGGTGTGTATTTTGAGCCTCGATCTCGCCTGCCGGTGCTCATCATGGAGAAGATGGATACCAGTCTTCGGAAATACTTGGAGGGTCACAGCAAGAAGGAGTTCCCTCTCCATCTCAAGGTGTTAGTCCTTCGCCAGGTGGTCCAAGCTCTCGCCTATCTCCACGCGCAGAAGCCTCCTCTTGTTCATCATGATTTGAGTCCAAACAATGTCTTGCTGAACAAGGACTCTTTCATGACCAAAGTGACCGACTTTGGAATGAGCCGAGCCATCAACCCATCCATTCTCACTAGGAAATCCTCCATCAAAGGTACGCTGGCATTCATGGCTCCAGAAGCTTTGCAAGATCCTCCACGTTACAATGAGACGTTGGACATCTTCTCCTTTGGTAACATCATCCTCTCCACTCTCACCCATGAGTGGCCCAACCCAATTCCTCCCACCTATACCAAAGGGGGCAAGATTGTTGGCCGCAGTGAGCTCCAGCGACGTGAGCGGTATTGTGAAATGTTCACTGCAGAAGAGAAGAAATTGTTGTCACCCATTGTCCGGCAGTGTTTAGAGAATGAGCCAGACAAACGTCCATCCAGTGCAGTGCTAGTGGGGGAGCTACCGCGGATTGAGGAATCTACTTCAAAAGGTATAAAATCTAGTTCAGAAGGTAAATTATTTAGGTTATTGGTGAGGTGCATGTGATCCATTGATCTGGTACCAATAATGTTATTGTTTAACTGAATTATCTTGACTAAAGCATTTTCTCTAGCATGACTCACGGGAAAAGAAAAGTGAAATATCCACACAGTCAGGAATTGAACCCAGAACCAATGCTCTATTGTAGATACCCTTATAACTGTATTGATTTGCACGTACACACCAGAAACAACAAGCTATACAAAATGGAGCTACGTATATACTCATAATGGCCGCAATTTTGCTCGTCCATCTGTAATACATGCACCATCTTATTGCATTACACACATGTATACTGTATTGCTCACAGCTAGGAGGTGCTTAGATACAGTGGCCTATTAGCATTAATGTTGGCCAGTACAAGAAAGTAGTCATTGGTGTTCTCTTATCTCCTCAATCCAGCCAAGGACACCCATACAACATTGAGGGAAGCCAAGATGACAGCAAGAGTGTTGGGAAACGTGAAGGAGTATGACTACTGCTTTACAGGTGATGGGGTACCAGCCATACTCATAATCATATTCATTGTGGCTATAATGATATTTAGGTGATGCTGTATTGCGTATTGTCTTCATAAAGAAGATAATGGCATTCATAGAGCACAACATGGAGTTTCAGCATGCTTTCTCCTTGTCCACACAAAAATCACAAATACATCTTAGCGACCAATTCAGAGCTTCCTATCTATTTTATATCATTGTGCTAGTGAATGATGGACAATTATGACAGTAAATGTAGCTGCCCAAACATATTAGATCACAATGAAACTTGAATGGGTACCATGGGACAAGTATAATTGTGTCTGTGTGTTGTGTGCATAGCCTGGTAGCCACTAGTACGTAGCAATGTCAAGCTGTGTACCACAGGTCAACAAATGGTATGTTGGTAGATTATTGCTAATTATGAAAGCATACATATTGTCAAGATACTTATTCTGTCCCTCTCCTCACGTCTTTCCTGTAGTTACTTTGGTTGGACACTATTGTCCAGGTAAAACCTGTCTCATGTTGCGCTTTGCACACAATGAGTTCAGGTTTACTATGCTTCCAACCATTGGAGTGGATTTTAGGACAAAGTGTGTTGAAGTAAACTCTAAAGTAATCATGGTCCAAATTTATGACACAGGTAGGATTGCATGTCCATGCATCTCTTCCTCTCCTCTCTCCCTCCCACCTTTCCAGTCTTCACACTCCATTGTTGTCCATACCAGAATTCACCTGTTACCCACCTGCTTGCCATGATAGGCCATCACATACACAACTGCTGCTAATGAATTGTATTATAATATATACCACTTTTGTGCAAACAAGTAAGTTACATTTAGACCATGGTTGGTAGAGTGTTAATCTGTTTACTCTTAGTGCTCAAGATTGAAGAATGATGCAATAAAGGTCACAGTTGCATAATGCATGAACCTTTATTGGTCACCCAAGAGTGCTAAACTTAAACAGCGCAACGCCTGCCAATGTGGTCTAAGTTAATGTTTTAATGCTGATCATATGCTCTCAGTCCAATGAAATTCAGAACCACCGTGTTCGAACGTGTTGTTAGTTACATATTGTTCACTCGTTTCATGATCAGTGGAAGAGAGACGTAGTGCTCCCTCGATTCATAGTCCCACAGAGTGCAACACTGTGGACAGCCACCAGACTTCTTCTGTGTAATTTCCAAGACTTTCCTAACCGTCAGGGCAAGCGTTTCACCCACTGTGCCCACTGTACCATGTCTCCAGCCGATATCTCCAATATGGGAGTAGCAGCAAGTGCTCGGCCAGTAGTTTTGCCATTCTGGACACAGTGAAAGGTACCGCCATTCACTCCATATGCCCATCCCCAACACAGTGGACTTCTTCTGTTTGGTGCGGATGTGGAAAAGCCTGTGGTCAACTTCTGCTCTTTGACATGGATGCAGAAAAGCTAGTGCTGACTGGCTCGCTATTCAAGAGAGCACCGTTCAGTTGGAATCAAGTCAAACAAATTGTTTCAGCTAGCAAGCTGCATTCATCCAGGCCTGGAGCATGTAGTCGAAAGTGTTCAATAACTATTATGTGCGCACTAAAGTGTGCAATAAGCAATTTTATCATTCAGTCATGTGACCCTTTATAAAGGATCCTATTGGCAGGAGATCGCATTATCAGCATTAGGTATCAGTGATGTAGGAACAGCATCACTTCACAAGCATGCTTGATCTGAGCACCTTCACTACACTCACTGCTAGTCTTTGTGTGTGTGTGTGTGTGTGTGTGTGTGTGTGTGTGTGTGTGTGTGTGTGTGTGTGTGTGTGTGTGTGTGTGTGTGTGTGTGTGTGTGTGTGTGTGTGTGTGTGTGTGTGTGTGTGTGTGTGTGTGTGTGTGTGTGTGTGTGCATGTGCATGCATAGTAATAGACTAATCTTACTGTTTATACCTGTAGTTGGGCGAGAAAGATTTGCAGATATCAACAAACAGTAAGCTGGCAAGTGTGGGTGTGGGTAGGGAGGGTATAGGTAGATTTGGATTCACAGGATTATTCTGTACAAATTAGTATATTAACCCTATGCTAATGCACTTAGACACAATGATGGCATAGTAGCCAGTAGCTAATTACTTTACGCAATATATTTCCATTTCTTCAAGGAGATAGCTGTAAACAATGGGTATTGTTTATGTAATTTGGTCACCAGCTGTACTCCCTTCCTTCACTGATTACAAAGATTTCCTGTTTCCAGGTGGCATGACAGCATTTGTCCAACTGCAGCTTCAGCTGCCCATAATGCGCCTTCTTCCCTTCATGTACAGTTACTACAGAGGAGCTGATGGTGTTTTACTTGTGTACGACACTGCAAGCCGCAGATCCTATAATGATACTGAGTGGAGGTTAAAGGAAGTGAGAGATCGTGCATACCCAGACATCGCTATAATGCTGGTTGGGAACAAGTGTGACCTGGAACACCAGAGGGAGGTGTCCACAGATGAGGCAAAGGCTTACGCTGAGAAGAACTCCATGATGTTCATTGAGACATCTGCCAAGGATGGTACTAATGTGGAGGAAGCATTTCTCAACCTTGTGACAGGTTAGCACTGCATACGCCACCTCTACACCATGCTGTGTCAGCTGTCAGGTTGACAATACATCTACATCACACTGAATACACAAGGGTAGCAGAGTGCAATGCAACCAAGCTACATGCAACATGTTCTTGTTGCATCATCTGACAGACTGGCAGTCTGCTGATTGCAACACTTTGAGTTTTGTCTTCCTCCCTCTACCGTACAGAAATTTACCGGGTGAAGAAATCTCATGACCAACTTGAACAGTGTTCCCCCAAATAGTGACCTATGTTCATATTTACTGCCATGTGGATATATGTGTTACATCATTTTATTTAAATTACTGTTTCTGCACAATTTGAAACTATATGCAGTCATTGAACATAATTATGTATGTGAATATGCTCTTTTACCATACCTCTGCAGTTTATAAACCAACTTATAGTTTATGATAATCTGCAGACAGACGGCATGACGTTTTTGTGTTTGGCAGTGTACACACCCAGCACAGTGTGTGATGTAGCTATGCATTCCAATGCACTTGCTGAGACTACATCGGTCCACTGAGAGAGAACAAAGGTGGTGATACTGTAGAAGCTCAGAGTTGAGTTAAGTGATCGAATGGTAGTCACATACCAAGCTGGAATACAACTGTCAATGAATGCTCAAATAACAAAGGACGTTTCGAAGAGAGGGTCTTTGTTGACTGCTACAAAAGGTAGTGACTTTGTCTTAGGTCACAATGCCCTGCATGTATTTGAGTTTTCATTGACAGCTGTGTTCCTGCTCAGTCTTTGTAACTGCTATTGTGCCAGAGGAATTCCTTGTGGTGCACTTACAAGGTCCATGTCAGGGAAGGACCCTGTCTTCCTCTTGGAATGGAGGAGGGTCCCGTTCACTGTCACTTCAAAGTCACCTGCACACATCACATCACATGCATGAGATCACAACACCCCATCCCATCCCATCCCATCCCATCACATCACATCACATCACATCACATCACATCACATCACATCCAAGCAGTTACTAGCTATCTTAACCAGTGAATGATTAACTCCATGATAAATGATGATGACACTGATGTAACCAAAAAGTCTGAAAATTGTGAAATCCTAAGCAGTGTGAGCAAAATGTAACAGGGATACCATACCTGGCCATTCAAGCCTTCATTAGGTTTGGACTAAGTGTGAACAGCTATATAGCTACACACACACACACACACACACACACACACACACACACACACACACACACGGGCACGCGTGCGCACGCACACACACACACACACACAATTCCCTTTCATGACAGCACACCATATTTTGGGTTGACTGTAAGTTGAACATTGTATGACATGGAACAGTAGAACTATGGTCAGCATTCTACTAATTAATGGCCACTTTAAACCAAGCTGGATTAAACCTGTCACAACAAGTGTGTACTAATAGTATACATAAAACCTGTTCACATTGTTTGCCCTGACAAAGATGCTTGCTCTGACAAAGCTGACAGATTCTTCAGCCATTCCACGTAAACATTTCTTCTGTCACTATAATTCAATAAATCTATGTAGGTGGTATCCTAATATATTGCAGTTACAAGTGGTAATATATCACTGCATTGTTTAAGGGGATGCCAAAATCCCCAGGGATGCCAAAATCCCCAGAGATGCCTAAATCTCTAGGGATGCCTAAATTCTTGGGGATGCCTACCTACCGTTCTGTCTGATATTGAGATATGCATGGTGGGAGACTACTGAAGTATCAGTATGTATACTGGCCAATGATAACAGTATAAAATACCTCTCTTATGGCGTAGGTTTATGCATGATATTGCATAAATTCTTTGCTTCTGTACAATGTAATGCACAGAGATACTGAATTTGTATGCGTATGTGATATTGATACATTAATTTTATAACGTATGCCTGATCAGTACTGTTATGAAATTTATTTACTGCATTCATTAAAGGGCCCATGACATGCCAAAGCAAGTTTCCCTAAAAAGTTACTATACAACGAATGAACACTCTGCGTGATATTATTTTTAAAAATTCTGGTTGTAAAGGGATGTAAACTGAGGATAGCTGCCTTGGGGAAGAGGGTTGGGATTGCTGTACTCTTAAGGATGTGCTTCTTAGGTGGTATTCCCATCTCCTCAGAGAGAACTACAGATGACTCAAAGCAGTCTCTAGTGAAGTGTATATAGACTGCTGACCACTGAATGGTCAGTGGGTCCATTCCAGTCGGATCGCCATCTTCCTACATTGCTAGACCATTTCTCCTTTCTAGCAGGGTCCTTTTGGAAGGGGTGAAGATTGAAACCTCCCTCAGTGCTTTTATTATGCCAGCCCTCAACACAGCATTTAGGCATGGTTCCTATCTAGAAGCGTTTGCAATTATTGATCATAATTGTGGCATTTTTGGTATATATCTTCGCAGCGGAATCATTCCCATTGTGATGTCATAACACGTCGCCCGACAAAATGTTTGCCTTCTCGAAGCACGACCCCGGAAGTGAGCTGTTTTTTTACTGTTTGCATGCATTTCGAATGGTTTTCATCAGCGCCACTGTTGTTTTCGAGGCATTTTTCATTAAATAAAGATAACTTGTTTTGGCATGTCACGGGCCCTTTAACCTACATGCAATTTGGAACCATTCCCAGTATTGTGGTTGCCCTTATATACATGCCTTCTTGCAATTGATTGTGGTAAACATGCAGTTATGTATACATGCCCAAAAACAACACACTGTAGCGAATCCATGCAGTTGAATAAAACCATTCATGCATGCTGTCTGTTCTGTCACTTTTCATGTCATCCATTTTGGGAGGTAGCTAATTCCTCCATGAGGTTCATTGACTGCATGATCATGATTGGTTGACTGAATGTTTCATTTTGCCTCTTTCTGTAACTGATTACTTCTTGCACCTTCCCCACATCCTTCTCTCCTATATACTCCACACAGTTACTTCAGAGGAGCCAATGGTGCTATTGTCGTGTATGACATTTCACGGAGTTGTTCCTATAAGAATGTGGAGAGATGGTTGAAGGAGCTGAGAGATCACACAGGCTCAAACATTGTCATCATGCTGGTTGGGAACAAATGTGATCTGAAAGACCACAGGGAGGTATCTACAGAGGAAGCAAAGGAATTTGCAGAGAGCAGATCTCTGATGTTTTATGAAACGTCTGCCAAGACGGCACAGATGTTAGGGTTGCATTTCAGAAACTTATAACAGGTGATCAGCAGTGCACATGCAGTGTAAATATAGCTGTCATGTGTTGACAGTAGTTTTTAAGCATTGACCCCCTCACTTCAAACAGCGCACACTGAACACACTGGGATTAACATGTAAACACTATATATTATGCTGATACATGGTACATGCAATAGCATAATATATACATGCATGCAACCATATCACTTGGTGTTCTGGATATGTGCAGTATCACAAGTTGGCAGTCTGCAGCTATAGCTAGCTGCCACCTCATCCCATTACACTGATGTTGAGCCATTAATTTTAAGCTGGCCGTTATAATATTTCTCCATAATATTATCTGTAATGTTGCCATGAATAACATACAGTTGCCTTAGCACTGCTTTCTCGAAACGTGTCCTAAAGGGGATCGACCTGCATGCATGGGGTCTCGCCCCGAGGAAATCATTCTAGGTATGATCTGTTTGGGTGATTCTATAATTAATGCAATCTAATGTAAATACCCTTTTCCTATGTTTCCTCTTTAGACTTCCTTCCCATCATCTATCCTCATCACCCTCCCTTCTTCCCACTTCTTATCTTTAGAAACCTACCATCGTCAGAAAGCCCCTTTCATTTCTGTTCCAGCCTCTGACCAAAACCAGGAGAATAGCTCTATAGTAGTCCGGCAACTGCCACTGGAGCCACAGGGGAGAAGTCGCTGCACTTGCAGGAGGACATAGTCACGTGGCATGCATATATATCCGTCAGTAAGAGGAGAAATACTTTTTCACTTGAGCAGTGCCTATAATTATTGTACATCAAACGGTATCTGTAATAATACACGCGTAATCTACTATAACTGCTGTTATTAAATTTTGTTTTCTAATAAATTATATATAATTTAGCTTTGTCTTATACAGTGTATAGTAATATAGGTACTCTAGATCTCGATACATGTGAAGCTCTTATTTACATGGCAGACATGTATATTTATGCATGCATAAGTATGTGCACAGTTCAACATGCATAATATATACAAACCATGCAGCTGTACACATACAGTACGTATGTGTATGCACATCGTTGTCTGCCATGCATCTCCAAGGCACTTCCGGTATTACATATATCTCTACACTATAATTATAGGAGTTGAAATTCATAAAAATATAATTTCTGTAAGGGTGGTTCCGTTAACGCATGCATCATGCATATAAAAATGGCCACCTAACACAAGCTAGGCTAATTGCCAGTTTATATGTAGATCCTCCAGACATGCAGGAGGATCTAGACCATTTTTGTAGCAGAATTCATGAAAATGGTGTAAAATTCA
>CAXHTE010000032.1:0-12000 GCA_964019415.1 Ianthella basta
CTAACCCTAACCCTAACCCTAACCCTAACCCTAACCCTAACCCTAACCCTAACCCTAACCCTAACCCTAACCCTAACCCTAACCCTAACCCTAACCCTAACCCTAACCCTAACCCTAACTAACCCTAACCCTAACCCTAACCCTAACCCTAACCCTAACCCTAACCCTAACCCTAACCCTAACCCTAACCCTAACCCTAACCCTAACCCTAACCCTAACCCTAACCCTAACCCTAACCCTAACCCTAACCCTAACCCTAACCCTAACCCTAACCCTAACCCTAACCCTAACCCTAACCCTAACCCTAACCCTAACCCTAACCCTAACCCTAACCCTAACCCTAACCCTAACCCTAACCCTAACCCTAACCCTAACCCTAACCCTAACCCTAACCCTAACCCTAACCCTAACCCTAACCCTAACCCTAACCCTAACCCTAACCCTAACCCTAACCCTAACCCTAACCCTAACCCTAACCCTAACCCTAACCCTAACCCTAACCCTAACCCTAACCCTAACCCTAACCCTAACCCTAACCCTAACCCTAACCCTAACCCTAACCCTAACCCTAACCCTAACCCTAACCCTAACCCTAACCCTAACCCTAACCCTAACCCTAACCCTAACCCTAACCCTAACCCTAACCCTAACCCTAACCCTAACCCTAACCCTAACCCTAACCCTAACCCTAACCCTAACCCTAACCCTAACCCTAACCCTAACCCTAACCCTAACCCTAACCCTAACCCTAACCCTAACCCTAACCCTAACCCTAACCCTAACCCTAACCCTAACCCTAACCCTAACCCTAACCCTAACCCTAACCCTAACCCTAACCCTAACCCTAACCCTAACCCTAACCCTAACCCTAACCCTAACCCTAACCCTAACCCTAACCCTAACCCTAACCCTAACCCTAACCCTAACCCTAACCCTAACCCTAACCCTAACCCTAACCCTAACCCTAACCCTAACCCTAACCCTAACCCTAACCCTAACCCTAACCCTAACCCTAACCCTAACCCTAACCCTAACCCTAACCCTAACCCTAACCCTAACCCTAACCCTAACCCTAACCCTAACCCTAACCCTAACCCTAACCCTAACCCTAACCCTAACCCTAACCCTAACCCTAACCCTAACCCTAACCCTAACCCTAACCCTAACCCTAACCCTAACCCTAACCCTAACCCTAACCCTAACCCTAACCCTAACCCTAACCCTAACCCTAACCCTAACCCTAACCCTAACCCTAACCCTAACCCTAACCCTAACCCTAACCCTAACCCTAACCCTAACCCTAACCCTAACCCTAACCCTAACCCTAACCCTAACCCTAACCCTAACCCTAACCCTAACCCTAACCCTAACCCTAACCCTAACCCTAACCCTAACCCTAACCCTAACCCTAACCCTAACCCTAACCCTAACCCTAACCCTAACCCTAAGTAACCCTAACCCTAACCCTAACCCTAACCCTAACCCTAACCCTAACCCTAACCCTAACCCTAACCCTAACCCTAACCCTAACCCTAACCCTAACCCTAACCCTAACCTTGTGGTCGTGCTTGCCAAACCTTCATCCATCGAGAATCTTTAGCTGAACCTTTATCACTGTGGAACCTTTAGTTAAACCTTTACCCGTGTTGAACCTTTATCTACCCCTTGATCCTAACCCTAACCCTAACGTGACCCTTTGCTATCCCGTGTTCAGCAACCCCAAACTATCTACAACCCTTTGAGAAAAGCGCCTAACCCACCAAACCCTAACATTACACGCTAAAGCATAACATGCGCGCGCGTACACACTTACTTTAGCGAAGAAACGATGCCTGGGAAACCCTCCAGAGCGCCAGGAAAAAAAAACGCCGCGTGCACCAGCTTCTCGGAGGCCATTTTCTTCGTCGTCTTGGTAACTAAGCACGTGTGCCTTAGCACCGCCCCCTGGGCTGTGACGTCACGCAATGTATTAAAGATAGCATGGGTGCAGCACCCATGCGAACTTTGACCCTCCATCCTTAAGCATTGGGGGGAGGGGCAAAATCAGCAACTTTGTCGACATCCTGCACATCGACGGTAAATTGTGAAACGTCGTCACCGCTCAGAGAGATTGCTAGCAATGATCTCTCGGCACTTGCAGAAATTCAAGACAATACGCAGCTTAATGCTGCTTCTGCCCACCTAACCCATATAAATTAATACTTGGAAAATGCTGAGCTGGCTGAAAGAAGGCGAAGTTTGAGCGACTGCAGTACAGCGCGACTCGATTCTATCTCAACAACGACGACGAATATAACATCTACCAGCATCTGAGATGTCATCACCACCAAGGAACGACTCAATTCTATAGGCTCAGCGTGCGACGATCCCGCAAACATGGTCCACACGCGAAGCTTCAATCCAGTCCAATTTGGTCGAGCATGACTTGCAGACTACTAGAAACGCATTGGACGTATAGCTCGACGATCAGCATGTAACAGTAAAGAAAAATAGAGCTAAAGGTCTCCAAGGGGGTGGAGTCCTAGCAGCAATCAGGCCACAGATGAAGCTTAGTATCACCCAACACGCACGCACGCCGATCGCAGACTCACCGTGACTCCCTCGAAGCTTGATAGCGTCCCTAGTTGCTCGCAGGGTGGGCTTCAGCGAGCAAACCGACGAGCTCACCCTGGCCTAGGAGATGAGACGGCCATCTTCTTGATCAAATTCCAACTTCCAAACCAATGTTAAAATGGCGCATACTTACATACATACAATACATACGTGCATACATACATATATATGGGTATGCGTGTAGGAGATGTCACATAGGCATCACACACTTGAGCGAGGTATAGCTATTGTGTGTGAATGTATGTGTACAGTAGGGCCGGTTGTCCTGACTGAATGGTTGAAATCAGCTATTGGTAACTGATAGTCAAGCTAGTGATGTCGTTCTGTTGAGAGCTTTAGCCATTCTTCCTAGTTCCCATTGTCACTGCTTGAACTAGACTTGTAGCTGCCATAAAGAGTCGCTAGCTCGATTATCGATTACTCATACCGATTACAACCATCCAGTTAGGGACTGCTAATGCAAAGGCACTGTATCCGTGAGTATAAGTGTGGTATGTTGCACACGTGAGTGAGTGAGTCAGCGAGTCAGTCTGTGAGCGAGTGTGTGTACTGTGTGTGTGTGTGTGTGTGTGTGTGTGTGTGTGTGTGTGTGTGTGTGTGTGTGTGTGTGTGTGTGTGTGTGTGTGTGTGTGTGTGTGTGTGTGTGTGTGTGTGTGTGTGTGTGTGTGTGTGAAGGTGTTCAACTGCATGGGGTACGCTGCACTGACGAGGCCCAAAGAGGCTGAAACTCTGCTACTGTAGTAGCAGAGTCTGCAGTTCCCTATTATAGGGTATGCATTATGCATTACTGTGCACATGTCCGAGTGTGTGTGTGTGTGTGTGTGTGTGTGTGTGCGATAGTATTGTAGCTCTCTCCGACATTATCTGCAGGTCTGCAGCTGACTGGAACCGTTTTATTGTCCTACGTGATGGAGAAGCAAAGAGAGTCATAGAACACATTTAATTGAGACTTGCACCATTCATTGCATGCACACAACCGCACTGCACCTTCTTGCAATTGGTGTAACCCTTTAAATCATTTAATTATTTGTTGCACTAATGGTCTATATTAACCTGAGGTATTTGCATGAGCTGCAGGAGTCCCTGTTGATTAGTGCAATTGATCTAATATAACAGCTTGAGTAATTAATGTAGCTTGCATATCAATAAATATCAATATCAATAAATATTTAAGTGCACCGTACCCATAGGTACTAGGACACCACGTGGTCCAATGCAGCACTGCACAAATTAAAAAGGATAGGGATAATACTATATATTATTACCATATATTAAACTGAACACGGCATATTTGCTTGCACATGCACATTCACATTCAACAGCACATGACTCTGGTGGACAGGAGAGTGTTCACCAGTAATATTTAATGTTATGCACATACGGCTTGCTGCATACCTTTGGAAAAGCGCTGCTCGGTCGAATAGTATTTTGTTGCAGCTCCCGGATTGCGCAATCGCATAAATGGCTGCAGCCCCCGTCTTCTGCAAAATCGGCGTCGCCTGCCCGGTAAACGCAGAAAGGCTTCTGCACGAAATTAGCTTCATTCGATAGCCATAGGAGATCAGTCTTGGTGTGTGATGTTTAGGCGCTTGGACTGCTTCATCGCCGTGCAGCACAAGGCTGTCTGCCTTGTCCCTGTACATAAGGTATAGCGGGGTCAAGGGTCACATGGGTGCTGCACCCATGTCGCGGCAGTCTTAAAAAAGAGTCGGGCGTGGGTATGCGTGTGTGTTTTCCAGGCGTGGGTATGCGTGTGTGTTTTCCAGTGTTCTGTGCGCGTCTGGATGGTTCAACAGCAGATCTGTCGTCGGTGATGTCGGTTTTCGCTCCCATTCTGTCCTGGACCCGTGTCCAGGCTGAAAATCGGGCGTTAGGGCTCTAGCTCGCCGACAGCGGTTTGAACAGGGCTTCGGGGTTAGATTAGCAGTCGTGTGTGATAGTTGTCTCTTAGTTTTTGTGTGTTTTGACGGTTTTGATGACGATTTGACGGCGCCCATACGACGAGGTCATCGTTACGAGGCGTTCGTTCGCATTACACTCCAGGGGGAGGTCATCTGGCGGAGTGGCCACACTCCTGGCACTTGCCTCTACCCTTCCGACATGCTGGTGCTCCCTTGTCTGCAAAGGCTCGTGCTGGCAGCAATGCGAGGCCACCTTACATAGCACATACGCAACCACACGCGCACTATCATAATAATAATTTTATCTTGCATGCAATATGGCCGAAGGTGGTCATAAGGCAAGTGGAGAACATGCACATGCATGCAGTTGATACTTGATGGCCTTGGTATGCAGTCATGCATGCATTCACTCTTGCCCACACCTACCCACCCACCCACACATACATGCAAACAATGCTGTAACTGCAGACGGCTTCAATAATGAAGCCGTTTCGCCCTTCTGGGGCTCATCAGTGCAGTGCTCAAGCCAATTCACAGTCACACGCATGCACAGTCACACGCACAAGCAAGATGAGGCAAGATGTGGCAAGATTAGGTAAGATGAGGCAAGATATAGCAAGATTAAGCAAGATGAGGCAAATGAGGCAAAATGAGTCAAGATATTGCAAGATGAGGAAAGAAATAGCAAGATGAGGCAAGATGAGGCAAGATATAGCAAGATTAAGCAAGATGAGGCCAGATGAGGCAAGAAATAGCAAGATGAGTCAAGATATTGCAAGATGAGGCAAGAAATAGCAAGATGAGTCAAGATATTGCAAGATGAGGCAAGAAATAGCAAGATGAGGCAAGATGAGGCAAGATATAGCAAAATAAAGCAAGATGAGGCAAGATATAGCAAGATGAGGCAAGATATTGCAAAGATGAGGCAAGAAATAGCAAGATGAGGCAAGATGTGGCAAGATTAGGGCTTCAATAGTGAAGCCGTTTCGCCCTTCTGGGGCTCATCAGTGCAGTGCTTGCTCAAGCAAATTCACAGTCACACGCACTCGCCACTGGAGCACCCGCCTCCACCTACCCACCCACACCTACACGCACACAATGCAAAAACTGCAGACGGCTTCAATAGTGAAGCCGTTTCGCCCTTCTGGGGCTCATCAGTGCAGTGCTTGCTCAAGCAAATTCACAGTCACACGCACTCGCCGCTGGAGCACCCGCCCACACCTACCCACCCACACCTACACGCACACAATGCAATAACTGCAGACGGCTTCAATAGTGAAGCCGTTTCGCCCTTCTGGGGCTCATCAGTGCAGTGCTTGCTCAAGCAAATTCACAGTCACACGCACTCGCCGCTGGAGCACCCGCCCACACCTACCCACCCACACATACACGCACACAATGCAATAACTGCAGACGGCTTCAATAGTGAAGCCGTTTCGCCCTTCTGGGGCTCATCAGTGCAGTGCTTGCTCAAGCAAATTCATATAAATAAATAAATAAATAAGGAGCACCATAATAATTTGGCTATAGGAGAAACACACAGGAACGCTTAACCACTATTTGTATTGTCATTTGTAAGCTGGAATCAGTGTGATTCGAATGAAAAACAACTAAATTCCTAACCCACCACCGACCCACCACAGGCATGCATGGCAAAGGGCATGCACGTACAAGGGGCCATCTTGTGGGAGGGACAACGCAATGACATCGCCCAACCTGGGGGACATTAGGCCAGGAATTAATCAGTTTGTTATTTGCTCAGTGGAGCTGTTTGTTGTGATTTGTGGTCGCAACAGTGGAGCTGTTTGTTGTGTTGTTGTGGTCGCAACCAGGAATGCAGATGGGACCATTTTGTGGGCGGGGTCTAGGCTAGCCCACAAAAGGAGGCGCCCATACAGCCAGTGCATTAGTCCAAAGAGAAAGAAGCGCAAGTTGACAATGGCGGGCGAAGAGGACCTCTTTTGGAAACTTCTGTGGAAATCGGCTTTTGCCCTGGCGGCACAGGGCTCACAAAGAGGTATGAGCAGTCCCTACAACACCACAATGGCCAGCTAACCTTAATCCCTAACAGTTTCAATCACTGATACCTTCAATACCAAGCCACCTATGTACGTACGTACGTACCTACCTAATATACCTACCTACCTACCTACCTACCTACCTACCTACCTACCTACCTACCTACCTACCTACCTACCAAAGTAGTAATCACTGATACCTTCAGTACCAAGCCATCTACCTACCTACCTACCTACCTACCAAAGTAGTAATCACTGATACCTTCAGTACCAAGCCATCTACCTACCTACCTACCTACCTACCTATACCTACCTTCCCACAGGCAGACAAGGAGGTGCATCCATCCATGAGCACCCCACAGAGACTCCCCCACAACTCCACACCCCTGAGACCCTTCCCCACCCCACTGAGGCTCACCAACAGCCCTACCCCGCTGAGACTGGCACAGAGCTCCAGCCTACCGAGACTCGCCCCCTCTCCACCGAGACGGGGACAGAGCACCCGCCCACTGAAGTGCCCACGGAGCACCAACCCATTGATACTGGGACCGAGCACCCACCCACAGAGACGGCCACGGAGCACCAACCCACTGAGATGGCCACCGAGAACCCACCCACCAAGGCGTCCACAGAGCACTCGCCCACTGAGACCGGGACAGAACACCCACCCACTGAGACCGGGACAGAACACCCACCCACTGAGACCGGGACAGAACACCCACCCACTGAGACCGGGACAGAACACCCACCCACTGAGACCGGGACAGAACACCCACCCACGGAGACCGGGACAGAACACCCACCCACTGAGACGGCCACAACACACCAATCCACCCCAACAAGGTCTCACACACACCAACCCATCCATCTTAAGAGAAACACTGCATGCCCACCTCCCTCACACTGTTTACATTGCAACAGAAATTTCATAGCCATACATACATACATACAAGTGAATTGGCGGCATAAATGCATTACATATGCGGCTTCTCTCTTACGCAGCAGTGACAGTGATGGTGGTAGCGACTACCAGCCACCAGCCAAACGGCGGCATCAAGGGACTGCCTCCAATAAAGGAGGACGCACGAGGAGCTACCTCGATATCCATGCTCCAGAGCATGAGGCACTACGCGAGAAAATGGACAAAATGAGGTGCTTTTTCACGGACCCGGTCAGCCTACAGAGGGGCCGGGACCCCATTGCATCAATCACATGGGAGAGAGTACAGCTGCACCATCTACGTAAGTCAGTGTACCTGCCACTTGTTACCCACCCATCCCCACGCACACAGACTATGCCAGAGGCTCCACACTACGTACGTAGATCACACATCATGTCTGTCTACACACTGTACAATTGAGACCCCCTCACCCGCTAATCCCTTTCCCTCGCACACACTTAGTCTTCTTTGCATACGTAAAAGAAGAACAGCAGACCAGCCCCGCCCTTGAGTGCCTCTTGGACGCTGAAATGATTGAGGGGTTCGTGTTAACCCTGAAAGAAAAGCCTCTCCAGGGCATCACCATTTCACGATACCTCGAAAACCTGAGGTATGGCCTACGCTACCTCTACATAAAGGATGGAAAGGAGTACAGCGAGCAGGAGCACTACATAAACGTGGGCAGACTCGGGGAGCAGTGCCGTAGGCAGGTCGTCTCCTCTACAGCACGCCGAAGCTGGCAAGCATTGCAAGCACAGCAGAAGTGGGCCGAATGGTGAGTCTGAGGGGGATTTGACAACTTTCAGTGGTGGGCTAAGTGTCAAAGCTATACCAAAGAGTTGCATTGGAGCAACTCAAAGCCTTACATATACCTACTCCACGGCGTCCATGCCACCCTCCCCTACCCTCCTCCCTTCTCTATGCAGGGATGACATTCTGGCCGCAGTCAAAGAGCAGAAGGGTCTCTTTGAAGGAGCAACCCGCCCCCGCATAAAGGCCCAGGAGTCTCAGAAACTACTGGCCATGCTCTTCTACACCGCCCTCCCACCTGGCCGTGCAAAGGAGTTCCAAACGTTACACGTGGCCATCCACGACAAACTACCTATGCCAGTGGTGGACCAAGCGAGGCCAAACTGCCTCTACATCACTACGGATGGCAGGCAAGCCTACCTTCTATTGGCCGATTACAAGACTCACAAGAGTTACGGGGACCACTTCCTCCCCCTGGACGATGACAGTCAGCTATTGAGTCACCTTGTGATACACCTAAGTCACCACAGGGAGGTCCTGCTGGGAGCAGGACAACAGACCACTGCCCTCTTCTTAGTGAGTACAAGACATACATATAACTATATATATGGTACACCTATGCATGTATACACCACCACCGGAATCACCGCTATCACCATCACAGTGCAGTTGTCGTTCTCTAACTCAATTCTTTCTTTGGTACAGAACGATAGGGGAGCACCATACAGTGCCAGTTCGTGGACTGCCTACATTGAGGGAATCTTTGAACGCCACATTGCGAAAAAGATTGGCCCCACTTTGCTGAGATCCATTTTCGTTACCCACTGTGAGAAGTCAAACCTTTCAGAAGCAGAAAAGGAGTCTATGGCCACAGCCATGCGGCACAGCAGGCGAGCGGTGAGCAAGCACTGACATGTGCATTCAAACCCTACTCACTCCATTGCAACCAGCATGCACAAACATATGTCCACCCATGAACCTATGCCTACCAACTTTAACGTGAATCCCTATCCACTCGTGAATATGCAGCAAAAAGAGCATTACGACAGACGCACACAGGTGGACAGGGAAAAGAAGGGCAGGAAGTACACCGGAGGCCTACTTGAGAAGGCCCTGTCCTCGGCAACCACCACCACTGAGGACTCGGCCGGGCCATCCACCAGAGAGCCACCAACTGACAGCGACAGTGACAGTGACAACGAAGGACCTGATCTAGGAGACATTGTCGCAATCGTGCTGCCAGACTCCACCGCAGTGAAGCCAAAAGTTGACGTGGGCAAAGTCATGCGGATTGACAAAGCCAAGACGACGCTCAGGTATTTGCCACTCAACCACGTTGGAGGTAACAGATACCACTGCAAACTCGGGGATATACGGAAAGCCACTGTGGATCAGTGGGTATATCCCGTAGATTTCCAGTACAAAGCCACAGAGAACACCTATCAACTCCTATCCACCCCAACAGAAATTCACCTACACAAACACCCACTTACATGACTCTGTTTAAAATTTGCTATCACCCACTATCAACGACTGTACCTGTTGCATTAGCAATTTGTAATCATGACGGTAAGCATGTGTAGCGATCCATCCACGACACCTAACTTCACGATGGCACCCGATTATGCGCAATAGAACGACGGCATAGAATAGAGACTAGGTAGCAAATTTGGGACCTAAATTGTCACTGAGGAGCAGCTGGTCTAACGCCACACAACACCTAACTACTACACATGTACATAGTCACTACGTGGTGCGTGCTGGGGGAGACTCACCTATGACCGACGCTAAGGCTGTGGCTCTTTGGCTGCATGTGCACAAGACAACACATATGTAAATGATTTCCGTACAACCAAACCTATCGGGCAAAACGTACTGTAGGCACAAGAGGACTTGATGGTGGGCCATAAGTGCATTCCTACGCAGATATGCTATGTTTCATAGGGCTAAAGCGCGTCCATGGCGCCTGATTCTGACTATACCCCAACTGCACCTTAGCAGAAAGGTCTACGGCGAGTCTACAGCGCCGTTTCTAGGGACAGGAGGCCTCCATGGTCATTTCTAGAGAGCTAAGGCTAGCATAGAATGCTTGCTGTGCATACAATACGTGGAATTGCAGCATAAAAGGACTGTGGCGAGTCTACAGCGACGTTTCAGGGCACATGAGGCCTCAATGTCTACTACAAGCGAGCTCAGACAAGTCTACAACGCACGCCTTCCGCGCTGAAGATAGAACCCTAACCCTAACCCTAACCCTAACCCTAACCCTAACCCTAACCCCAACCCTAACCCTAACCCTAACCCCAACCCTTAACCCTGACCTCTAACCCCAACCCTTAACCCTGACCTCTAACCCCAACCCTTAACCCTGACCTCTAACCCCAACCCTTAACCCTGACCTCTAACCCCAACCCTTAACCCTGACCTCTAACCTCAACCCTTAACCCTGACCTCTAACCTCAACCCTTAACCCTGACCTCTAACCCCAACCCTTAACCCTGACCTCTAACCCCAACCCTTAACCCTGACCTCTAACCCCAACCCTTAACCCTGACCTCTAACCCCAACCCTTAACCCTGACCTCTAACCCCAACCCTTAACCCTGACCTCTAACCCCAACCCTTAACCCTGACCTCTAACCTTCAACAAGTCCAATGACCTCATTTCCTACCAACATCATACTTTGAAATTTTCAAAGGCCATTATCTCAAAAACTAGCGTTACCCCGACCCACCCTAGTATCATCCTAAGGCACCCTAGTTGCACCCTAGGATTGACAGAAAGTCTTAGAACGTGAATGGGGTGGCATAGGGTTGTACTAGGGTGCCTTAGGGTAGTACTAAGGTGCCTTAGGGTTTGCACAGGGTGTCTCATTGTCCCAAGGCGCCCTAGTTGCACCCTAGGATTGACAGAAAGTATTAGGACGTGAATGGGGTGACATAGGGTTGTACTAAGGTGCCTTAGGGTTTGCCCAGGGTGTCTCATTGTCCCAGACACCCTAGTTGCACCCTAGGATTGACAGATTGCTCACAATGAAGCTTGGAACAGGCTGCAGGCAGCACTTAGTACCATTGGTGTTAATAGTGCTAAATTGTTGAGGTCAGGACAGGAGGACAAAAAATTGGCTTCTCAGACAGAGGCTATATAACAGTAGTCTGAAGCCAGAACAGTACTACAGAAGAAGGAAGGAGAATTTCAAAGACGAATATGACAAACTTACCTCTATCTTGCTGGACTCCACAACTGACACTGCCTCCCGGTCTCCCACTGCCTCCCGGTCCCCCACCACCTCCCGGTCCTCCACCACCTCCCGGCCTCCCACTGCCTCCCGGTCCACCACTGCCTCCCGGTCCCCCACTGCCTCCCGGTCCCCCACTGCCTCCCGGTCCCCCACTGCCTCCCGGTCCCCCACTGCCTCCCGGTCCCCCACTGCCTCCCGGTCCCCCACTGCCTCCCGGTCCCCCACTGCCTCCCAGTTTCCTACTGCCTCCAGGCCCACTACTGCAGCTGCCTCCCGGTCCCCCACTTCCTCCTGGTCCCCCACCGCCTCCCAGTCTCCCACCACCTCCCGGTCTCCCACTGCCTCCTGGTCCCCCACCGCCTCCCGGTCCCCCACCACCTCCTGGTCCCCCACTGTCTCCTGGTCCCCCACCACCTCCCGGTCCCCCACTGTCTCCTGGTCCCCCACCGCCTCCCGGTCTCCCACTGCCTCCTGGTCCCCCACCGCCTCCCGGTCTCCCACCGCCTCCTGGTCCCCCACCGCCTCCCGGTCTCCCAC
>CAXHTE010000034.1:0-77500 GCA_964019415.1 Ianthella basta
TGGCAAGATTTGGCAAGATATGACAAGGAAATATTTGGCAAGATTTGGCAAGTTATGACAAGGTAAGATTCGGCAAGAATTGGCAAGATATAACAAGGTAATATTTGGCAAGATTTGGCAAGATATGACAAGGTAAGATTTGGCAAGATTTGGCAAGATATGACAAGGTAAGATTTGGCAAGATTTGGCAAGATATGACAAGGTAAGATTTGGCAAGATTTGGCAAGATATGAGAAGGTAAGAATAAGCAAGATTTGGCTAGATATGAAAAGGAAGAATGGGCAAGATTTGGCAAGATATGACAACTTAAAGGTAAGACTTGGCAAGATTTGGCAAGATATGACAAGGTAAGATCAGGCAAGATTTGGCAAGATATGACAAGGTAAGATTTGGCAAGATTAGGCAAGATATGACAAGGTAAGATTTGGCAAGATTTGGCAAGATTTGGTAAGATATGACAAGGTAAGATTCGGCAAGATTTGGCAAGATATGTCAAGGTAAGATTAGGCAAGATTTGGAAAGATATAACACGGTAAGATTTGGCAAGATTTGGCAAGATATGACAATGTAATATTTGGCAAGATTTGGCAAGATATGACAAGGTAATATTTGGCAAGATCTGGCAATATATGACAAGGTAAAATTTGGCAAGATATGATAAGGTAATATTTGGCAAGATTTGGCAAGATATGAGAAGATAAGATTTGGCAAGGTATGGCAAGATAAGACAAGGTAAGATTAAGCAAGATTTGGCAAGAAATGAAAAAGTAAGATTAGGCAAGATTTGGCACGATATGACATGGTAAGATTTGGCAAGATTTGGCAAGATATGACAGAGTAAGATTTGGCAAGATCTGGCAAGATATGAGAAGATAAGATTTGGCAAGATTTGGCAAGATATGACAAGGTGAGAGAAAGCAAGATTTGGCAAGATATGAAAAAGTAAGATTTGTCAAGATTTGGTAAAATATGACAATGTAAGCTTTGGCAAGATATGACAAGGTAAGATTAGTCCAGATTTGGCAAGATATGACAAGGTAAGATTTGGCAAGATTAGGCAAGATTTGGTGAGCTATGACAAGGTAATATTTGGCAAGATCTGGCAATATATGACAAGGTAAGATTTGGCTAGATTTGGCAAGATATGAGAAGGTAAGATTAAGCAAGATTTGGCAAGATACGAAAAGGAAGAATAGGCAAGATTTGGCAAGATATGACAACTTAAAGGTAAGACTTGACAAGATTTGGCAAGATATGACAAGGTAAGATCAGGCAAGATTTGGCAAGATATCACAAGGTAAGATTTGGCAAGATTAGGCAAGATATGACAATGTAAGATTTTGCAAGATTTGGCAAGATTTGGTAAGATATGACAAGGTAAGATTCGGCAAGATTTTGTAAGATTGATAAGGTATGATTAGGCAAGATTTGGAAAGATATGACAAGGTAAGATTTGGCAAGATTTGGCAAGATATGACAAGGTAAGATTTGGCAAGATTTGGCAAGATATGACAAGATAAGATTTGGCAAGATTTGGCAAGATATGAAGGTAAGATTAAGCAAGATTTGGTAAGATATGACAAGGTAAGAATTGGAAAGATTTGGCAAGATATGACAAGGTAAGATTAAGCAAGATTTGATAAGATATGACAAGGTAAGATTTTGCAAGATTTGGCAAGATATGACTAGGTAAGATTTAGCAAGATTTGGCAAGATATGGCAAGGTAAGATTTGGTAAGATTTGGCAAGATATGACAATGTAAGATTAAGCAAGATTTGGCAAGATATGAAAAGTAAGATAAGGCAAGATTTTGCAAAATATGACAACTGAAGGTAAGATTTGGCAAGATTTTGCAAGATATGACATGGTAAGATTAAGCAAGATTTGGCTAGATATGAATAGGTAAGATTAGGCAAGATATGGCAAGATATGACAAGTTAAGATTTGGCAAGATTAAGTAAGATATGAAGGTAAGATTAGGCAAGATTTGGCAAGATATAACAAGATAAGATTTGGCAAGATTTGGCAAGATATGACAAGGAAATATTTGGCAAGATTTGGCAAGTTATGACAAGGTAAGATTCGGCAAGAATTGGCAAGATATAACAAGGTAATATTTGGCAAGATTTGGCAAGATATGACAAGGTAAGATTTGGCAAGATTTGGCAAGATATGACAAGGTAAGATTTGGCAAGATTTGGCAAGATATGACAAGGTAAGATTTGGCAAGATTTGGCAAGATATGAGAAGGTAAGAATAAGCAAGATTTGGCTAGATATGAAAAGGAAGAATGGGCAAGATTTGGCAAGATATGACAACTTAAAGGTAAGACTTGGCAAGATTTGGCAAGATATGACAAGGTAAGATCAGGCAAGATTTGGCAAGATATGACAAGGTAAGATTTGGCAAGATTAGGCAAGATATGACAAGGTAAGATTTGGCAAGATTTGGCAAGATTTGGTAAGATATGACAAGGTAAGATTCGGCAAGATTTGGCAAGATATGTCAAGGTAAGATTAGGCAAGATTTGGAAAGATATAACACGGTAAGATTTGGCAAGATTTGGCAAGATATGACAATGTAATATTTGGCAAGATTTGGCAAGATATGACAAGATAAGATTTGCCAAGATTTGGCAAGATATGAAGGTAAGATTAAGCAAGATTTTGTAAGATATGACAAGGTAAGAATTGGAAAGATTAGGCAAGATATGACATGGTAAGATTTGGCAAGATTTGGCAAGATATGTCAGGTTAAGATTTGGCATGATTTGGCAAGATATCACAAGGTAAGATTAGGCAAGATTTGGCAAGATATGACAAGGTAAGATTTGGAAAGATTTGGCGAGATGTGACAAGGTAAGATTAGTCAAGATTTGGCAAGATATGAAAAAGTAAGAATATGCAAGATTTGGCAAGATAAGACAACGTAAGATCAGGCAAGATTTGGCAAGATATGACAAGGTAAGATTTGGCAAGATTAGGTAAGATATGACAAGGTAAGATTTGGCAAGATTTTGCCAGATTTGGCAAGATATGATAAGGTAAGATTCGGCAAGATTAGGCAAGAAATGACAAGGTAATATTTGGCAAGATTAGGCAAGATATGAAAAGATAAGATGTGGCAAGATTTGGCAAGACATGATAAGGTAAGATTAAGCAAGATTTAGTAAGATATGACAAGGTAAGATTAGGCAAGATTTGGTAAGATAAGACAAGGTAAGCTTTGGCAAGATTTGGCAAGGTAAGATTAGTCAAGATTTGGCAAGATATGACAAGATAAAAATTGGCAAGATTTGGCAAGATATGACAAGGTAATATTAGGCAAGATTTGGCAATATATGACAAGGTGAGATTAAGTAAGATTTGGCAAGATATGAAAAAGTAAGATTAGGCAAGATTTGGCAAGATAGTACATGGTAAGATTTGGCAAGATTTGGCAAGATATGACAAGATTTGGCAAGATTAGGCAAGATATGAAAAAGCAAGATTAGGCAAGATTTGGCAAGATATGACAAGATAAGGTTTGGCAAGATTTGGCAAGATATGACAAGGTAAGATTTGGCAAGATTTGGCAAGATATGAGAAGGTAGGATTAAGCAAGATTGGGCAAGATATGAAAAGAAAGAATAGGCAAGATTTGGCAAGATATGACAACTTAAAGGTAAGACTTGGCAAGATTTGGCAAGATATGACAAGGTAAGATCAGGCAAGATTTGGCAAGATACGAGAAGGTAAGATATGGCAAGATTAGGCAAGATATGTCAAGGTAAGATTTGGCAAGATTTGGCAAGATTTGGTAAGATATTACAAGGTAAGATTCGGCAAGATTTGGCAAGATATGACAAGGTAAGATTAGGCAAGATTTAGCAAGATATGACAAGGTAAGATTTGGCAAGATTTGGCAAGATATGACAAGGTAATATTTGGCAAGATTTGGCAAGATATGACAGGATAAGATTTGGCAAGATTTGGCAAGATATGAAGGTAAAATTAAGCAAGATTTGGTAAGATATGAGAAGGTAAGAATTGGAAAGATTTGGTAAGATATGACAAGGTAAGATTTGGCAAGATTTGGCAAGATATAACAAGGTAAGATTAAGTAAGATTTGGCAAGATATGAAAAAGTAAGATTAGTCAAGATTTGGCAAGATATGACATGGTAAGATTAGGCAAGATTTGGCAAGATATGACAACATAAGATTTGGCAAGATTTGGCAAGATATGACAAGGTAATATTTGGCAAGATTTTACGAGATATGACAAGGTATGATTAGTCAAGATTTGGCAAGATATGAAAAAGTAAGAATAAGCAAGATTTAGCAAGATATGACAAGGTAAGATCAGGCAACATTTGGCAAGATATGACAAAATAAGATTTGGCAAGATTAGGCAAGATATGACTAGGTAAGATTTGGCAAGATTTGGCAAAATTTAGTAAGATATGACAAGGTAAGATTCGGCAAGATTTGGAAAGATATGACAAGGTAAGATTTCACAAGATTTGGCAAGATATGACAAGGTAAGATTAGGCCAGATTTGGTAAGATATGCCAAGGTAAGATTTGGCAAGATTTGGCAAGATATGACAAGGTAATATTTGGCAAGATTTGGCAAGATATGACAAGATAAGATTTGGCAAGATTTGGCAAGATATGACAAGGTAAGATTAAGCATGATTTGGTAAAATATGACAAGGTTAGATTCGGCAAGATTTGGCAAGATATGACATGGTAAGATTTGGCAAGATTTGGCAAGATATGAGAAGGAAAGATTAAGCAAGATTTGGCAAGATACGAAAAGGAAGAATAGGCAAGATTTGGCAAGATATGACAACTTAAAGGTAAGACTTGACAAGATTTAACAAGATATGATAAGGTAAGATCAGGCAAGATTTGGCAAGATATGACAAGGTAAGATTTGGCAAGATTAGGCAAGATATGACAAGGTAAGATTTGGCAAGATTTGGTAACATATAACAAGGTAAGATTCGGTAAGATTTTGCAAGATATGATAAGGTAAGATTAGGCAAGATTTTGAAAGATATGACAAGATAAGATTTGGCAAGATTTGGCAAGATATGACAAGGTAAGATTAAGCATGATTTGGTAAGATATGACAAGGTTAAATTCGGCAAGATTTGGCAAGATATGACATGGTAAGATTTGGCAAGATTTGGCAAGATATGAGAAGGTATGATTAAGCAAGATTTGGCAAGATACGAAAAGGAAGAATAGGCAAGATTTGGCAAGATATGACAACGTAAAGGTAAGACTTGACAAGATTTGGCAAGATATGATAAGGTAATATCAGGCAAGATTTGGCAAGATATGACAAAGTAAGATTTGGCAAGAATAGGCAAGATATGACAAGGTAAGATTTGGTAAGATTTGGTAACATATAACAAGGTAAGATTCGGTAAGATTATGCAAGATATGATAAGGTAAGATTAGGCAAGATTTGGAAAGAAATGACAAGGTAAGATTTGGCAAGATTTGGCAAAATATGACAAGGTAATATTTGGCAAGATTTGGCAAGATATGGCAAGATAAGATTTGGCAAGATTTGGCAAGATATGAAGATAAGATTAAGCAAGATTTTTTAAGATATGACAAGGTAAGAATTGGAAAGATTTAGCAAGATATGACAAGGTAAGATTAAGTAAGATTTGGTAAGATATGACAAGGTAAGATTTGGCAAGATTTGGCAAGATAGGATAAGGTAAGATTTGGCAAGATATGGCAAGGTAAGATTAGTCAAGATTTGGCTAGATATGACAAGGTAATATTTGGCAAGAATTGGCAAGATATGACAAGGTAGTATTTGGCAAGATTTGGCAAGATATGACAAGGTAAGATTTGCCAAGATTTGGCAAGATATGAGAAAGTAAGATTTGGCAAGATTTGGCAAGATATGACAAGGTAAGATTTGGCAAGACTTGGCAAGATATGACAAGGTAAGATTAGTCAAGATTTGGTAAGATATGACAAGGTAAGATTTGGCAAGATTTGGCAAGATATGACAAGGTAAGATTAGGCAAGATTTGGCAAGATATGACAAGGTAAGATTAGTCAAGATTTGGCAAGATATGACAAGGTAAGATTCGGCAAGATTTGGCAAGATATGACAAGGTAAGATTTGGCAAGATTTGGCAAGATATGACAAGGTAAGATTAGTCGAGATTTGGCAAGATATGACAAGGTAAGATTTGGCAAGATTTGGCAAGATATGACAAGGTAAGATTTGGCAAGATTTGGCAAAATATGGCAAGATTTGGCGAGATATGAGAAGGTAAGATTTGGCAAGATTTGGCAAGATATGACAAGGTAAGATTAGTCAAGATTTTGCAAGATATGACAAGGTAAGATTAAGAAAGATTTGGCAAGATAAAGTAAGATTTTGCAAGATATGATAACTGAACGTAAGATTTGGCAAGATTTGGCAAGATATGACATGGTAAGATTAAGCAAGATTTGGATAGATATGAAAAAGTAAGATTAGGCAAGATTTGGCAAGATATGACAAGTTAAGATTTGACAAGATTAGGCAAGATATGAAGGTAAGATTAGGCAAGATTTGGCAAGATATGACAAGATAAGTTTTGGCAAGATTTGGCAAGATATGACAAGGGAATATTTGGCAAGATATGGCAAGATATGACAAGGTAAGATTCGGCAAGAATTGGCAAGATATGAAAAGGTAGTATATGGCAAGATTTGGCAAGACATGACAAGGTAAGATTAGTCAATATTTGGCAAGATATGAGAAGGTAAGATTTGGCAAGATTTGGCAAGATATGACAAGGTGAGATTAAGCAAGATTTGGCAAGATATGACAAGGTAATGATTGGCAAGATTTGGCAAGATATGACAAGGTAAGATTAAGCAAGATTTGGCAAGATTTGAAAAGTAAGATTAGGCAAGATTTGGCAAGATATGACAAGGTAAGATTAAGCAAGATTTGGCAAGATATGACAAGGTAAGATTTGGCAAGATTTGGCAAGATATGACACGGTGAGATTAAGCAAGATTTGGCAAGATATGAAAAAGTAAGATTAAGGAAGATTTGGCAAGATATGACAAGGTAAGCTTTCGCAAGATATGAGAAGGAAAGATTAGTCAAGATTTGGCAAGATATGAAAAAGTAAGAATAAGCAAGATTTGGCAAGATATGACAAGGTAAGATCAGGCAACATTTGGCAAGATATGACAAGGTAATATTAGGAAAGATATGACAAGGTAAGATTTGGCAAGATTTGGCAAGATTTGGCAAGATATGACAAGGTAAGATTCGGCAAGATTTGGCAAGATATGACACGGTAAGATTTGGCAAGATTTGGCAAGATATGACAAGGTAAGATTAAGCATGATTTGGTAAGATATGACAAGGTAAGATTCGGCAAGATTTGGCAAGATATGACATGATAAGATTTGGCAAGATTTGGCGAGATATGACAAGGTAAGAATAAGAAGGATTTGGCAAGATATGAAAATGTAAGATTAGGCACGATTTGGCAAGATATTACATGGTAAGATTTGGCAAGATTGGGCAAGATATCACAAGGTAAGATTTGGCAAGATTAGGCAAGATATGACAAGGTAAGATTAGGCAAGAATTGGCAAGATATGACAAGGTAAGATTTGGCAAGATTTGGCAAGATATGACAAGGGAATATTTGGCAAGATTTGGCTAGATATGACAAGGTAAGATTCGGCAAGAATTGGCAAGATATGACAAGGTAGTATTTGGCAAGATTTGGCAAGATATGACAAGGTAAGATATGTCAAGATTTGGCAAGATATGAGAAAGTAAGATTTAGCAAGATTTGGCAAGAAATGACAAGGTAAGATTTGACAAGACTTGGCAAGATATGACAAGGTAAGATTAAGCAAGATTTGGTAAGATATGACAAGGTAAGATTTGGCAAGATTTGGCAAGATATGACAAGGTAAGATTTGGCAAGATTTGGCAAGATATGACAAGGTAAGATTAGTCAAGATTTGGCAAGATATGACAAGGTAAGATTCGGCAAGATTTGGCAAGATACGAAAAGGAAGAATAGGCAAGATTTGGCAAGATATGACAACGTAAAGGTAAGACTTGACAAGATTTGGCAAGATATGATAAGGTAATATCAGGCAAGATTTGGCAAGATATGACAAAGTAAGATTTGGCAAGATTAGGCAAGATATGACAAGGTAAGATTTGGTAAAATTTGGTAACATATAACAAGGTAAGATTCGGTAAGATTATGCAAGATATGATAAGGTAAGATTAGGCAAGATTTGGAAAGATATGACAAGGTAAGATTTGGCAAGATTTGGCAAGATATGACAAGGTAATATTTGGCAAGATTTGGCAAGATATGGCAAGATAAGATTTGGCAATATTTGGCAAGATACGAAGATAAGATTAAGCAAGATTTTTTAAGATATGACAAGGTAAGAATTGGAAAGATTTAGCAAGATATGACAAGGTAAGATTAAGCAAGATTTGGTAAGATATGACAAGGTAAGATTTGGCAAGATTTGGCAAGATATGATAAGGTAAGATTTGGCAAGATTTGGCAAGATATGGCAAGGTAAGATTAGTCAAGATTTGGCTAGATATGACAAGGTAATATTTGGCAAGAATTGGCAAGATATGACAAGGTAGTATTTGGCAAGATTTGGAAAGATATGACAAGGTAAGATTTGTCAAGATTTGGCAAGATATGAGAAAGTAAGATTTGGCAAGATTTGGCAAGATATGACAAGGTAAGATTTGACAAGACTTGGCAAGATATGACAAGGTAAGATTAAGCAAGATTTGGTAAGATATGACAAGGTAAGATTTGGCAAGATTTGGCAAGATATGACAAGGTAAGATTAGGCAAGATTTGGCAAGATATGACAAGGTAAGATTAGTTAAGATTTGGCAAGATATGACAAGGTAAGATTCGGCAAGATTTGGCAAGATATGACAAGGTAAGATTTGGCAAGATTTGGCAAGATATGACAAGGTAATATTAGTCAAGATTTGGCAAGATATGACAAGGTAAGATTTGGCAAGATTATGCAAGATATGACAAGGTAAGATTTGGCAAGATTTGGCAAGATATGACAGGGTAAGATTAGTCAAGATTTGGCAAGATATGACAAGGTAAGATTCGGCAAGATTTGGCAAGATATGACAAGGTAAGATTTGGCAAGATTTGGCAAGATATGACAAGGTAAGATTAGTCAAGATTTGGCAAGATATGACAAGGTAAGAATTGGCAAGATTTGGCAAGATATGACAAGGTAAGATTTGGCAAGATTTGGCAAGATATGGCAAGTTAAGATTAGTCAAGATTTGACAAGATTAGGCAAGATTTGGCAAGATATGAGAAGGTAAGATTTGGCAAGATTTGGCAAGATATGACAAGGTAAGATTAATCAAGATTTGGCAAGATATGACAAGGTAAGATTAAGCAAGATTTGGCAAGATAAGGCAAGATTTTGCAAGATATGACAACTGAACGTAAGATTTGGCAAGATTTGGCAAGATATGACATGGTAAGATTAAGCAAGATTTGGCTAGATATGAAAAAGTAAGATTAGGCAAGATTTGGCAAGATATGACAAGTTAAGATTTGACAAGATTAGGCAAGATATGAAGGTAAGATTAGGCAAGATTTGGCAAGATATGACAAGATAAGTTTTGGCAAGATTTGGCAAGATATGACAAGGTAATATTTGGCAAGATATGGCAAGATATGACAAGGTAAGATTCGGCAAGAATTGGCAAGATATGACAAGGTAGTATATGGCAAGATTTGGCAACATATGACAAGGTAAGATTAGTCAAGATTTGGCAAGATATGAGAAGGTAAGATTTGGCAAGATTTGGCAAGATATGACAAGGCGAGATTAAGCATTATTTGGCAAAATATGACAAGGTAATGATTGGCAAGATTTGGCAAGATATGACAAGGTAAGATTAAGCAAGATTTGGCAAGATTTGAAAAGTAAGATTAGGCAAGATTTGGCAAGATATGACAAGGTAAGATTAAGCAAGATTTGGCAAGATATGACAAGGTAAGATTTGGCAAGATTTGGCAAGATATGACAAGGTGAGATTAAGCAAGATTTGGCAAGATATGAAAAAGTAAGATTAAGGAAGATTTGGTAAGATATGACAAGGTAAGCTTTCGCAAGATATGACAAGGAAAGATTAGTCAAGATTTGGCAAGATATGAAAAAGTAAGAATAAGCAAGATTTGGCAAGATATGACAAGGTAAGATCAGGCAACATTTGGTAAGATATGACAAGGAAATATTAGGAAAGATATGACAAGGTAAGATTTGGCAAGATTTGGCAAGATTTGGCAAGATATGACAAGGTAAGATTCGGCAAGATTTGGCAAGATATGACACGGTAAGATTTGGCAAGATTTGGCAAGATATGACAAGGTAAGATTAAGTATGATTTGTTAAGATATGACAAGGTAAGATTCGGCAAGATTTGGCAAGATATGACATGATAAGATTTGGCAAGATTTGGCGAGATATGACAAGGTAAGATTAAGAAGGATTTGGCAAGATATGAAAATGTAAGATTAGGCACGATTTGGCAAGATATTAAATGGTAAGATTTGGCAAGATTTGGCAAGATATCACAAGGTAAGATTTGGCAAGATTAGGCAAGATATGACAAGGTAAGATTAGGCAAGATTGGGCAAGATATGACAAGGTAAGATTTGGCAAAATTAGGCAAGATTTGGCGAGATATGACAAGGTAATATTTGGTAAGATTTGGCTAGATATGACAAGGTAAGATTAAGCAAGAATAGGCAAGATATGACAAGGTAAGTTTAGGCAAGATTTGGCAAGATATGAAGGTAAGATTTGGCAAGAGTAGGCAAGATATGACAAGGTAAGATTTGGCAAGATTTGGCAAGATTTGGCGAGATATGACAAGGTAAGATTTGGCAAGATATGACAAGGTAGATTAAGTAAGATTTGGCAAGATATGACAAGTTAAAGGTAGACTTGGCAAGATTTGGCAAGATTTGGCAAGATATGACAAGGTAAGATTAGGCAAGATTTGGCAAGATGTGACAAATGAAGATTTGGTAAGATTTGGAGAGATATGAGAAGGTAAGATTAGTCAAGATTTGGCAAGATATGAAAAAGTAGGAATAAGCAAGATTTGGCAAGATATGACAAGGTAAGATCAGGCAAGATTTGGTAAGATATGACAAGGTAATATTTGGCAAGATTTGGCAAGATATGACAAGGTAAGATTTGGCAAAATTTGGCAAGATGTGACAAGGTAAGATTCGGCAAGATTTGGCAAGATATGACAAGGTAATATTTGGCAAGATTTGGCAAGATATGACAAGGTAAGATTAGGCAAGATTTGGTAAGACATGCCAAGGTAAGATTTGGCAAGATTTGGCAAGATATGACAAGGTAATATTTGGCAAGATATAGCAAGATATGACAAGATAAGATTTGTGAAGATTTGGCAAGATATCACAAGGTATGATTAAGCAAGATTTGGAAAGATATCACAAGGTAAGATTAGGCAAGATTTGGCAAGATATGACATGGTAAGATTTGGCAAGATTTGGCAAGATATGACAAGGTAAGATTAAGAAGGATTTGGCAAGATATGAAAAAGTAAAATTAGGCAAGATTTGGCAAGATATTACATTGTAAGATTAAGCAAGATTTGGCAAGATATCACAAGGTAAGATTTGGCAAGATTAGGCAAGATATGACAGGGTAAGATTAAGCAAGATTTGGCAAGATATGACAAAGTAAGATTAGGCAAGATTTGGCAAGATATGACAAGGTAATATTTGGTAAGATTTGGCAAGATATGACAAGGTAAGATTAAGCAAGATTAGGCAAGATATGACAAGGTAAGTTTAGGCAAGATTTGGCAAGATATGAAAATAAGATTTGGCAAGAGTAGGCAAGGTATGACAAGGTAAGATTTGGCAAGATCTGGCAAGATTTGGCGAGATATGACAAAGTAAGATTTGGCAAGATTTGGCAAGATATGACAAGGTAAGATTAAGCAAGATTTGGCAGGATATGAAAAAATAAGATTAGGCAAGATTTGGCAAGATATGACAAGTTAAAGGTAAGACTTGTCAAGATTTGGCAAGATATGACAAGGTAAGATCAGGCAGGATTTGGCAAGATATGACAAGGTAAGATTTGGCAAGATTAGGCAAGATATGACAAGGTAAGATTTGGCAAGATTTGGCAAGATATGACAAGGTAAGACTAGGCAAGATTTCGAAAGATATGACAAGGTAAGATTTGGCAAGATTTGGCAAGATATGACAAGGTAATTTTTGGCAAGATTTGGCAAGATATGACAAGATAAGATTTGGCAAGATTTGGCAAGATATGAAGGTAAGATTAAGCAAGATTTGGTAAGATATGACAAGGTAAGAATTGGAAAGATTTGGTAAGATATGACAAGGTAAGATTAGGCAAGATTAGGCAAGATTTGGCGAGATATGACAAGGTAAGATTTGGCAAGATTTGGCAAGATATGACAAGGTAAGATTTGGCAAGATTTGGCAAGATATGAAAAAGTAAGATTAGGTAAGATTTGGCAAGATATGAGAAAGTACGAATAGGCAAGATTTGGCAAGATATGACAAGGTAAGATCAGGCAAGATTTGGCAAGATATGACAAGGTAAGATTTGGCAAGATTAAGCAAGATATGACAAGGTTAGATTTGGCAAGATTTGCCAAGATATGACAAGATAAGATTCGGCAAGATTTGGTAAGATATGACAAAGTAAGAATTGGAAAGATTTGGCAAGATATGACAAGGTAAGATTTGGCAAGATATGAAAAAGGAAGAAAGGCAAGATTTGGCAAGATAAGACAACTTAAAGGTAAGACTTGGCAAGATTTGGCAAGATATGACAAGGTAAGATCAGGCAAGATTTGGCAAGATATGACAAGGTAAGATTTGGCAAGATTAGGCAAGATATGACAAGGTAAGATTTGGCAAGATTTGGCAAGATTTGGTAAGATATGACAAGGTAAGATTCAGCAAGATTTGGCAAGATATGATAAGGTAAGATTAGGCAAGATTTGGAAAGGTATGACAAGGTAAGACTTTGCAAGATTTGGCAATATATGACAAGGTAATATTTGGCAAGATTTGGCAAGATATGAAGGTAAGATTAAGCAAGATTTGGTAAGATATGCCAAGGTATGAATTGGAATGATTTGGCAAGATATGACAAGGTAAGATTTGGCAAGATATGGCGAGATATGACAAGGTAAGATTAGTCAAGATTTGGCAAGATATGAAAAAGTAAGAATAAGCAAGATTTGGCAAGATATGACAAGGTAAGATCAGGCAAGATTTGGCAAGATATGACAAGGTAAGATTTGGGAAGATTAGGCAAGATATGACAAGGTAAGATTTGGCAAGGTTTGGCAAGATTTGGCAAGATATGACAAGGTAAGATTCGGCAAGATTTGGCACGATATGATAAGGTAAGATTAGGCAAGATTTGGAAAGGTATGACAAGGTAAGATTTGGCAAGATTTGACAATATATGACAAGGTAATATTAGGCAAGATTTGACAAGATATGAAGGTAAGATTAAGCAAGATTTGGTAAGATATGCCAAGGTAAGAATTGGAATGATATGGTAAGATATGACAAGGTAAGATTTGGCAAGATTAGGCAAGATATGACAAGGTAAGATTTGGCAAGATTTGGCTAGATATGAAAAAGTAAGATTAGGCAAGATTTGGCAAGATATGACATGGTAAGATATGGCAAGATATGACAGGGTAAGATTTTGCAAGATTTGGCAAGATATGACAAGATAAGATTAAGCAAGATTTGGCAAGATATGACAAGGTAAGATTTGGCAAGATTTGGCGAGATATGACAAGGTAAGATTTGGCAAGGTTTGGCAAGATTTGGCAAGATATGACAAGGTAAGATTCGGTAAGATTTGGCAAGATAAGATAAGGTAAGATTAGGCAAGATTTGGAAAGGTATGACAAGGTAAGATTTGGCAAGATTTTACAATATATGACAAGGTAATATTTGGCAAGATTTGGCAAGATATGAAGGTAAGATTAAGCAAGATTTGGTAAGATATGCCAAGGTAAGAATTGGAATGATATAGTAAGATTTGACAAGGTAAGATTTGGCAAGATTAGGCAAGATATGACAAGGTAAGATTAGGCAAGATTTGGCTAGATATGAAAAAGTAAGATTAGGCAAGATTTGGCAAGATATGACATGGTAAGATATGGCAAGATATGACAGGGTAAGATTTGGTAAGATTTGGCAAGATATGACAAGGTAAGATTTGGCAAGATTTGGCGAGATATGACAAGGTAAGGTTTGGCAAGATTTGGCAAGATATGACAAGCTAAGATTAGTCAAGATTTGGCAAGATATGAAAAAGTAAGAATAAGCAAGATTTGGCAAGATATGACAAGGTAAGATCAGGCAAGATTTGGCAAGATATGACAAGGTAAGATTTGGCAAGATTTGGCAAGATATGACAAGGTAAGATTAGGCAAGATTTGGTAAGATATGCCAAGGTAAGATTTGGCAAGATTTGGCAAGATATGACAAGGTAATATTTGGCAAGATTTGGCAAGATATGACAAGATGAGATTTGGCAAGATTGGACAAGATATGATAAGGTAAGATTAGGCAAGATTTGGCAAGATATGACAAGGTAAGATTAAGCAAGATTTGGCAAGATATGAAAAAGTAAGATTAGGCAAGATTTGGCAAGATACTACATGGTAAAATTTGGTAAGATTTGGTAAGATATCACAAGGTAAGAATTAGCAAGATTAGGCAAGATATGACTAGGTAAGATTTGGCAAGATTTGGCAAGATATGACAAGGTAAGATTAGGCAAGATTTGGCAAGATAAGACAAGGTAATATTTGGTAAGATTTGGCAAGATATGACAAAGTAAGATTAAGCAAGATTAGGCAAGATATGACAAGGGAAGTTTAGGCAAGATTAGGCAAGATATGAAGGTAAGATTACGCAAGAGTAGGCAAGATATGACAAGGTAAGATTTGGCAAGATATGGCAAGATTTGGCGAGATATGACAAAGTAAGATTTGGCAAGATTTGGCAAGATATGACAAGGTGACATTAAGCAAGATTTGGCAAGATAATGAAAAAGTAAGATTAGGCACGATTTGGCAAGATATGACAAGTTATAGGTAAGACTTGGCAAGATTTGGCAAGATATGACAAGGTACGATCAGGCAAGATATGGCAAGATATGGCAAGGTAAGATTTGGCAAGATTAGGCAAGATATGACAAGGTAAGATTAAGCAAGATTTAGCAAGATATGAAAAAGTAAGATTAGGAAAAATTTGGCAAGATATGATAAATTAAAGGTAAGACTTGGCAAGATTTGGCAAGATATGACAAGGTAAGATCAGGCAAGATTTGGCAAGATATGACAAGGTAATATTTGGCAAGATTAGGCAAGATGTGATAAGGTAAGATTTGGCAAGATTTGGCAAGATTTGGAAAGATATGGCAAGTTAAGATTCGGCAAGATTTGGCAAGATATGACAAGGTAAGATTTGGCAAGATTAGGCGAGATATGACAATGTAGGATTAGGCAAGATTTGGCAAGATAGGACAAGGTAAGATTTGGCAAGATTTGGCAAGATATGATAAGGTAATATTGGCAAGATTAGGCAAGATATGACAAGGTAAGTTTAGGCAAGATTTGGCAAGATATGATAAGGTAAGATTAAGCAAGATTTGGTAAGATATGACAAGGTAAGATTTGGCAAAATTTGGCAAGATATGACAAGGTAAGATTCGGCAAGATTTGGCAAGATATGACAAGGTAAGATTTGGCAAGATCTGGCAAGATATGACAAGGTAAGATTTCGCAAGATTAGGCAAGATTTAGCGAGATATGACAAGGTAAGATTTGGCAAGATATGGCAAGATATGACAAGGTAAGATTTGGCAAGATTTGGCAAGATATGAAAAAGTAAGATTAAGTAAGAATTGGCAAAATATGACAAGGTAAGATTTGGCAAGATTTGGCAAGATATGATAAGGTAAGATTAAGCAAGATTTGGCAAGATATGAAAAAGTAAGATTAGGCAAGATTTGGCAAGATATGACAAAGTAAGATTTGGCAAGATTTGGCAAGATATGACAAGGTAAGATTAAGCAAGATTTGGCAAGATAAGACAAGGTAATGTTTGGCAAGATTTGGCAAGATATGACAAGGTGAGATTAAGCAAGATTTGGCAAGATATAAAAAGTAAGATTAGGCAAGATTTGGCAAGATATGACAAGGTGAGATTTGGCAAGATATGAGAAGGTAAGATTTAGCAAGATTTGGCAAGATATGACAAGGTAAGATTAGGCAAGATTTGGCAAGATATGAAAAAGCAAGAATAGGCAAGATTTGGCAAGATATGACAAATTAAAACTAAGACTTGGCAAGATTTGGTAAGATATGGCAAGGTAAGATCAGGCAAGATTTGGCAAGATATGACAAGGTAAGATTTGGTAAGATTATGCAAGATATGACAAGGTAAGATCTGGCAAGATTTGGCAAGATATGACAAGGTAAGATTAGGCTAAATTTTGCAAGATATGACAAGGTAATATTTGGCAAGATTTGAAAAAATATGACAAGATAAGATTTGGCAAAATTTGGCAAGATATGACAAGGTAAGATTCGGCAATACTTGGCAACATATGACAAGGTAAGATTAGTCAAGATTTGTCAAGATATGACAAGGTAAGATTTGGCAAGATTAGGCAAGATTTGGCAAGATATGAGAAGGTAAGATTTGGCAAGACATGACAAGGTAAGATTTGGCAAGATTTGGCAAGATATGGCAAGTTAGGTTTAAGCAAGATTTTGGTAAGATATGGCAAGGTAAGATTTGGCAAGATTTGGCAAGATATGACAAGGTAAGATTTGGCAATATTAGGCAAGATATGACAAGGTAAGATTAGTCAAGATTTGGCAAGATATGACAAGGTAAGATTTGACAAGATTAGGCAAGATTTGGCGAGATATGACAAGGTAAGATTTGGTAAGATTTTGCAAGATATGACAAGGTAAGATTAAGCAAGATTTGGCAAGATATATATGACAACTGAAGGTAAGATTTGGCAAGTTTTGGCAAGATATGACATGGTAAGATTAAGCAAGATTTGGCTAGATATGAAAAAAGTAAGATTAGGCAAGATTAGGCAAGATATGACAAGGTAAGATTTGGCAAGATTTGGCAAGATATGACAAGTTAAGATTTGGCAAGATTAAGCAACATATAACAAGGTAAGATTAAGCAAGATTTGGCAAGATATGAGAAAGTAAGATTTGGCAAGATTTGGCAAGATATGACAAGGTAATATTTGGCAAGATTTGGCAAGATATTACAAGGTAAGGTTTGGCAAGATTTGGCAAGATATGACAAGGTAAGATTTGGCAAGATTAGGCAAGATATGACAAGGTAAGATTTGGCAAGATTAGGCAAGATATGACAAGGTAAGATTAAGCAAGATTTGGCAAGATATGAAAAAGTAAGATTAGGAAAAATTTGGCAAGATATGATAAATTAAAGGTAAGACTTGGCAAGATTTGGCAAGATATGACAAGGTAAGATCAGGCAAGATTTGGCAAGATATGACAAGGTAATATTTGGCAAGATTAGGCAAGATGTGATAAGGTAAGATTTGGCAAGATTTGGCAAGATTTGGCAAGATATGGCAAGTTAAGATTCGGCAAGATTTGGCAAGATATGACAAGGTAAGATTTGGCAAGATTAGGCGAGATATGACAATGTAGGATTAGGCAAGATTTGGCAAGATAGGACAAGGTAAGATTTGGCAAGATTTGGCAAGATATGATAAGGTAATATTGGCAAGATTAGGCAAGATATGACAAGGTAAGTTTAGGCAAGATTTGGCAAGATATGATAAGGTAAGATTAAGCAAGATTTGGTAAGATATGACAAGGTAAGATTTGGCAAAATTTGGCAAGATATGACAAGGTAAGATTCGGCAAGATTTGGCAAGATATGACAAGGTAAGATTTGGCAAGATCTGGCAAGATATGACAAGGTAAGATTTCGCAAGATTAGGCAAGATTTAGCGAGATATGACAAGGTAAGATTTGGCAAGATATGGCAAGATATGACAAGGTAAGATTTGGCAAGATTTGGCAAGATATGAAAAAGTAAGATTAGGTAAGAATTGGCAAAATATGACAAGGTAAGATTTGGCAAGATTTGGCAAGATATGATAAGGTAAGATTAAGCAAGATTTGGCAAGATATGAAAAAGTAAGATTAGGCAAGATTTGGCAAGATATGACAAAGTAAGATTTGGCAAGATTTGGCAAGATATGACAAGGTAAGATTAAGCAAGATTTGGCAAGATAAGACAAGGTAATGTTTGGCAAGATTTGGCAAGATATGACAAGGTGAGATTAAGCAAGATTTGGCAAGATTTGGCGAGATGTGAGAAGGTAATATTTGGCAAGATTTTGCAAGATATGACAAGGTAAGATTAAGCAAGATTAGGCCAGATATGACAAGGTAAGATTAGGCAAGATTTGGCACAATATGACAAGGTAAGATTTGGCAAGATTTGGCAAGATATGACAAGGTAATATTTGGAAAGATTTGGCAAGATATGACAAGGTAATATTTGGCGAGATTTGGAAAGATATGACAAGGTAAGATTTGGCAAGATTAGGTAAGATATGACAAGGTAAGATGTGGCAAGATTTGTTAAGATTTGGAAACATATGGCAAGGTAAGATTCGGCAAGATTTGGCAAGATATGCTAAGGTAGAATTTGGCAAGATTAGGCAAGATATGACAAGATAAGATTAGGCAAGATTTGGCTAGATTTGACAAGGTAAGATTTGGCTAGATTTGGCAAGATATGACAAGTTAAGATTTGGAAGATTAGTCAAGATTTGGCGAGATATGACAAGGTAAGATTTGGCAAGATATGACAAGGTAAGATTAAGAAAGATTTGGCAAGATATGAAAAAGTAAGAATTGGCAAGATTTGGCAAGATATGAGAAGGTAAGATTAAGAGAGATTTGGCAAGATTTGAAAAAGTAAGATTAGGCAAGATTTGGCCAGATATGAGAAGGTAAGATTTGGCAAAATTTGGCAAGATATGATAAGGTAAGATTAAGCAAGATTTGGCAAGATATGAAAAAGTAAGATTAGGCAAGATTTGGCAAGATATGACAAGGTAAGATTTGGCAAAATTTGGCAAGATATGACAAGGTAAGATTTGGCAAGATTTGGCAAAATATGAGATGGTAATATTTGGTAAGATCTGGCAATATATGACAAGGTAAGATTTGGCAAGATTTGGCAAGATATAAAAAGTAAGATAAGGCAAGATTTTGCAAAATATGACAACTGAAGGAAAGATTTGGCAAGATTTTGCAAGATATGACATGGTAAGATTACGCAAGATTTGGCTAGATATGAAAAAGTAAGATTAGGCAAGATTTGGCAAGATATGACAAGTTAAGATTTGGCAGGATTAAGAAAGATATGATGGTAAGATTAAGCAAGATTTGGCAAGATATGAAAAAGTAAGAATTGGCAAGATTTGGCAAGATATGAGAAGGTAAGATTAAGAGAGATTTGGCAAGATTTGAAAAACTAAGATTAGGCAAGATTTGGCCAGATATGAGAAGGTAAGATTTGGCAAAATTTGGCAAGATATGATAAGGTAAGATTAAGCAAGATTTGGCAAGATATGAAAAAGTAAGATTAGGCAAGATTTGGCAAGATATGACAAGGTAAGATTTGGCAAAATTTGGCAAGATATGACAAGGTAAGATTTGGCAAGATTTGGCAAAATATGAGATGGTAATATTTTGTAAGATCTGGCAATATATGACAAGGTAAGATTTGGCAAGATTTGGCAAGATATAAAAAGTAAGATAAGGCAAGATTTTGCAAAATATGACAACTGAAGGAAAGATTTGGCAAGATTTTGCAAGATATGACATGGTAAGATTACGCAAGATTTGGCTAGATATGAAAAAGTAAGATTAGGCAAGATTTGGCAAGATATGACAAGTTAAGATTTGGCAGGATTAAGAAAGATATGATGGTAAGATTAGGCAAGATTTGGCAAGATATGACAAAGTAAGATTTGGCAAGATTTGGCAAGATATGATAAGGTAGTATTTGGCAAGATTTGGCAAGATATGAGAAGATAAAATTTGGCAAGATTTGGCAAGATATGACAAGGTAAGATTGAGCAAGATTTGGCAAGATATGACAAGGTAATGTTTGGCAAGATTTGGCAAGATATGACAAGGTGAGATTAAGCAAGATTTGGCAAGATATATATGAATAAGTAAGATTAAGGAAGATTTCGTAAGATATGACAAGGTAAGCTTTGGCAAGATTTGACAAGGAAAGATTAGTCAAGATTTGGCAAGATATGACAAGGTAAGATTTGGCAAGATTTGGCAAGATATGACAAGGTAATATATGGCAAGATTTGGCAATATATGACAAGGTGAGATTAAGCAAGATTTGGCAAGATATGAAAAAATAAGATTAGGCAAGATTTGGCAAGATATGACAAGGTAAGATTAGGCAAGATTTGGCAAGATATGACAAGGTAAGATTAAGCAAGATTTGGCAAGATATGACAAGGTAAGATTTGGCAAGATTTGGCAAGATATGAGAAGGTAAGATTAAGCAAGATTTGGCAAGATATGAAAAGGAAGAATAGGCAAGATTTGGCAAGATATGACAACTTAAAGGTAAGACTTGGCAAGATTTGGCAAGATATGACAAGGTGAGATCAGGCAAGATTTGGCAAGATATGAGAAAATAAGATTTGGCAAGATTAGGCAAGATATGACATGGTAAGATTTGGCAAGATTTGGCAAGATATGACAAGGTAAGATTAGGCAAGATTTGGCAAGATATGACAAGGTAAGATTTGGCAAAATTTGGCGAGATGTGACAAGGTAAGATTAGTCAATATTTGGCAAGATATGAAAAAGTAAGAATAAGCAAGATATGGCAAGATATGACAAAGTAAGATCAGGCAAGATTTGGCAAGATATGACAAGGTAAGATTTGGCAAGATTAGGCAAGTTATGACAAGGTAAGATTTGGCAAAATTTGGCAAGATTTGGCAAGATATGACAAGGTAAGATTCGGCAAGATTTGGCAAGATATGACATTGTAAGATTTGGCAAGATTAGGCAAGATATGACAAGGTAAGATTAGGTAAGATTTGGTAAGATATGACAAGGTAAGATTTGGCAAGATTTGGCAAGATATGACAAGGTAATATTTGGCAAGATTTGGCAAGATATAACAAGATAAGATTTGGCAAGATTTGGCAAGATATGATAAGGTAAGATTTAGCAAGATTTGGTAAGATATGACAAGGTAAGATTAGGCAAGATTTGGTAAGATAAGGCAAGGTAAGCTTTGGCAAGATATGACAAGGTAAGATTAGTCAAGATTTGACAAGATATGACAAGGTAAGATTCGGCAAGATTTGGCAATATATGACAAGGTGAGATTAAGCAAGATTTGGCAAAATATGAAAAAGTAATATTAGGCAAGATTTGGCAAGATATGACAAGGTAAGATTAGTCAAGATTTGGCAAGATATGACAAGGTAAGATTAGGCAAGATTTGACAAGATATGACAAGGTAAAATTTGGCAAGATTTGACAAGATATGACAAGGTAAGATTTGGCAAGATTTGGCAAGATATGAGAAGGTAAGATCAGCAAGATTTGGCAAGATATGAAAAGGAAGAATAGGCAAGATTTGGCAAGATATGACAACTTAAAGGTAAGACTTGGCAAGATTTGGCAAGATATGACAAGGTAAGATCAGGCAAGATTTGGCAAGATATGAGAAGGTAAGATATGGCAAGATTAGGCAAGATATGACAAGGTAAGATTTGGCAAGATTTGGCAAGATTTGGTAAGATATGACAAGGTAAGATTCGGCAAGATTTGGCAAGATATGACAAGGTAAGATTAGGCAAGATTTGGCAAGATATGACAAGGTAAGATTTGGCAAGATTTGGCAAGATATGACAAGGTAATATTTGGCAAGATTTGGCAAGATATGACAAGATAAGATTTGGCAAGATTTGGCAAGATATGAAGGTAAAATTAAGCAAGATTTAGAAAGATATGAGAAGGTAAGAATTGGAAAGATTTGGCAAGATATGACAAGGTAAGATTTGGCAAGATTTGGCAAGATATAACAAGGTAAGATTAAGTAAGATTTGGCAAGATATGAAAAAGTAAGATTAGGCAAGATTTGGCAAGATATGTCATGGTAAGATTTGGCAAGATTGGGCAAGATATGACAGGGTAAGATTTGGCAAGATTTGGCAAGATATGACAAGGTAAGATTAGGCAAGATTTGGCAAGATATGATAAGGTAAGATTTGGCAAGATTTGGCGAGATATGACAAGGTATGATTAGTCAAGATTTGGCAAGATATGAAAAAGTAAGAATAAGCAAGATTTGGCAAGATATGACAAGGTAAGATCAGGCAAGATTTGGCAAGATATGACAAGGTAAGATTTGGCAAGATTAGGCAAGATATGACAAGGTAAGATTTGGCAAGATTTGGTAAGATTTGGTAAGATATGACAAGGTAAGATTCAGCAAGATTTGGAAAGATATGACAAGGTAAGATTTGGCAAGATTTGGCAAGATATGACAAGGTAAGATTAGGCAATATTTGGTAAGATATGCCAAGGTAAGATTTGGCAAGATTTGGCAAGATATGACAAGGTAATATTTGGCAAGATTTGGTAAGATATGACAAGATAAGATTTGTCAAGATTTGGCAAGATATGACAAGGTAAGATTAAGCATGATTTGGTAAGATATGACAAGGTAAGAATCGGCAAGATTTGGCAAGATATGACATAGTAAGATTTGGCAAGATTTGGCAAGATATGAGAAGGTAAGATTAAGCAAGATTTGGCAAGATACGAAAAGAAAGAATAGGCAAGATTTGGCAAGATATGACAACTTAAAGGTAAGACTTGACAAGATTTTGCAAGATATGACAAGGTAAGATCAGGCAAGATTTGGCAAGATATCACAAGGTAAGATTTGGCAAGATTAGGCAATATATGACAAGGTAAGATTGGCAAGATTTGGTAAGATATGACAAGGTAAGATTCGGTAAGATTTTGCAAGATATGATAACGTAAGATTAGGCAAGATTTGGAAAGATATGACAAGGTAAGATTTGGCAAGATTTGGCAAGATATGACAAGGTAATATTTGGCAAGATTTGGCAAGATATGACAAGATAGAATTTGGCAAGATTTGGCAAGATATGAAGATAAGTTTAAGTAAGATTTTTTAAGATATGACAAGGTATGAATTGGAAAGATTTGGCAAGATATGACAAGGTAAGATTAAGCAAGATTTGGTAAGTTATGACAAGGTAAGATTTGGCAAGATTTGGCAAGATATGACAAGATAGAATTTGGCATGATTTGGCAAGATATGAAGATAAGATTAAGTAAGATTTATTAAGATATGACAAGGTATGAATTGGAAAGATTTGGCAAGATATGACAAGGTAAGATTAAGCAAGATTTGGTAAGATATGACAAGGTAAGATTTGGCAAGATTTGGTAAGATATGACAAGGTAAGATTTGGCAAGATTTGGCAAGATATGACAAGGTAAGATTTGGCAAGATTTGGCGAGATGTGACAAGGTAAGATTAGTCAAGATTTGGCAAGATATGAAAAAGTAAGAATAAGCAAGATTTGGCAAGATGTGACAAGGTAAGATCAGGCAAGATTTGGCAAGATATGACAAGGTAAGATTTGGCAAGATTTGGCAAGATATGACAAGGTAAAATTTGGCAAAATTTGGCAAGATATGACAAGGTAAGATTAAGAAAGATTTGGCAAGATATGACAAGGTAAGATTTGGCAAGATTTGGCAAGATATGAGAAGGTAAGATCAGCAAGATTTGGCAAGATATGAAAAGGAAGAATAGGCAAGATTTGGCAAGATATGACAACTTAAAGGTAAGACTTGGCAAGATTTGGCAAGATATGACAAGGTAAGATCAGGCAAGATTTGGCAAGATATGAGAAGGTAAGATATGGCAAGATTAGGCAAGATATGACAAGGTAAGATTTGGCAAGATTTGGCAAGATTTGGTAAGATATGACAAGGTAAGATTCGGCAAGATTTGGCAAGATATGACAAGGTAAGATTAGGCAAGATTTGGCAAGATATGACAAGGTAAGATTTGGCAAGATTTGGCAAGATATGACAAGGTAATATTTGGCAAGATTTGGCAAGATATGACAAGATAAGATTTGGCAAGATTTGGCAAGATATGAAGGTAAAATTAAGCAAGATTTAGTAAGATATGAGAAGGTAAGAATTGCCTGATCTTACCTTGTCATATCTTGCCAAATCTTGTCAAGTCTTATCTTTAAGTTGTCATATCTTGCCAAATCTTGCCAAATCTTACCTTGTCATATCTTGCCAAATCTTGCTTAATCTTACCTTCTCATATTTTGCCAAATCTTGCCAAATCTTACCATGTCATATCTTGCCAAATCTTGCCGATTCTTACCTTGTCATATCTTACCAAATCATGCTTAATCTTACCTTGTCATATCTTGCCAAATCTTGACAAATCTTATCTTGTCATATCTTACCAAATCTTGCCAAATATTACCTTGTCATATCTTGCCAAATCTTGCCAAATCTTACCTTGGCATATCTTACCAAATATTGCCTAATCTTACCTTGTCATATCTTGCCAAATCTTGCCAAATCTTACCTTGTCATATCTTTCCAAATCTTGCTGAATCTTACCTTGTCATATCTTACCAAATCTTACCAAATCTTGCCAAATCTTACCTTGTCATATCTTGCCTAATCTTGCCAAATCTAACCTTGTCATATCTTGCCAAATCTTGCCTGATCTTACCTTGTCATATCTTGCCAAATCTTGCTTATTCTTACTTTTTCATATCTTGCCAAATCTTGACTAATCATACCTTGTCATATCTCGCCAAATCTTGCCAAATCTTACCTTATCATATCTTGCCAAATCTTGCCTAATCTTACCTTGTCATATCTTGCCAAATCTTGCCAAATCTAACCCTGTCATATCTTGCCCAATCTTGCCAAATCTTACCATGACATATCTTGCCAAATCTTGCCTAATCTTACTTTTTCATATCTTGCCAAATCTTACTTAATCTTACCTTGTTATATCTTGCCAAATCTTGCCAAATCTTACCTTGTCATATCTTGCCAAATCTTTCCAATTCTTACCTTCTCATATCTTACTAAATCTTGCTTAATTTTACCTTCATATCTTGCCAAATCTTGCCAAATCTTATCTTGTCATATCTTGCCAAATCTTGCCAAATATTACCTTGTCATATCTTGCCAAATCTTGCCAAATCTTACCTTGTCATATCTTGCCAAATCTTGCCTAATCTTACCTTGTCATATCTTGCCAAATCTTGCCGAAACTTACCTTGTCATATCTTACCAAATCTTGCCAAATCTTGCCAAATCTTACCTTGTCATATCTTGCCTAATCTTGCCATATCTTACCTTCTCATATCTTGCCAAATCTTGCCTGATCTTACCTTGTCATATCTTGCCAAATCTTGCCAAGTCTTACCTTTAAGTTGTCATATCTTGCCAAATCTTGCCTATTCTTCCTTTTCATATCTTGCCAAATCTTGCTGATCTTACCTTCTCATATCTTGCCAAATCTTGCCAAATCTTACCTTGTCATATCTTGCCAAATCTTGCCAAATTTTACCTTGTCATATCTTGTCAAATCTTGCCTAATCTTACCTTGTCATATCTTGCCAAATCTTGCCTAATATTACTTTTTCATATCTTGCCAAATCTTGCTTAATCTCACCTTGTGATACATTGCCAAATCTTGCCGAATCTTACCTTGTCATATCTTGCCAAATTTTGCCAAATTTTACCTTGTCATATCTTGTCAAATCTTGACTAATCTTACCTTGTCATATCTTGCCAAAGCTTACCTTGCCTTATCTTACCAAATCTTGCCTAATCTTACCTTGTCATATCTTCCCAAATCTTGCTAAATCTTGCCAAATCTTATCTTGTCATATCTTGCCAAATCTTGCCAAACATTACCTTGTCATATCTTGCCAAATCTTGCCAAATCTTACCTTGTCATATCTTACCAAATCTTACCTAATTTTACCTTGTCATATCTTGCCTAATCTTGCCAAATATTACCTTGTCATATCTTGCCAAATCTTGCCGAATCTTACCTTGTCATATCTTGCCAAATCTTCCCAAATTTTGCCAAATCTTACCTTGTCATAACTTGTCTAATCTTGCCAAATCTTACCTTGTCATATCTTGCCAAATCTTGCCTGATCTTACCTTGTCACATCTTGCCAAATCTTGCTTATTCTTACTTTTTCATATCTTGCCAAATCTTGACTAATCATACCTTGTCACATCTCGCCAAATCTTGCCAAATCTTACCTTATCATATCTTGCCAAATCTTGCCAAATCTTACCTTGTCATATCTTACCAAATCTTGCCAAATCTTACTTTGTCATATCTTACCAAATCTCGCCAAATCTTACCTTGTCATATCTTACCAAATCTTGCTTAATCTTACCTTGTCATATCTTGCCAAATCTTTCCAATTCATACCTTGTCATATCTTAATAAATCTTACTTAATCTTATCTTCATATCTTGCCAAATCATGCCAAATTCTATCTTGTCATATCTTGCCAAATCTTGCCAAATCTTACCTTGTCATAACTTACCAAATCTTGCCAAATCTTACCTTGTCATATCTTACCAAATCTTGCTTAATCTTACCTTGTCATATCTTGCCAAATCTTTCCAATTCATACCTTGTCATATCTTAAAAAATCTTACTTAAACTTATCTTCATATCTTGCCAAATCTTGCCAAATTCTATCTTGTCATATCTTGCCAAATCTTGCCAAATATTACCTTGTCATATCTTGCCAAATCTTGCCAAATCTTACCTTGTCATATCTTTCCAAATCTTGCCTAATCTTACCTTATCATATCTTGCAAAATCTTACCGAATCTTACCTTGTCATATCTTACCAAATCTTGCCAAATCTTACCTTGTCATATCTTGCCTAATCTTGCCAAATCTTACCTTGTGATATCTTGCCAAATCTTGCCTGATCTTTCCTTGTCATATCTTGCAAAATCTTGTCAAGTCTTACCTTTAAGTTGTCATATCTTGCCAAATCTTGCCTATTCTTTCTTTTCGTATCTTGCCAAATCTTGCTTAATCTTACCTTCTCATATCTTGCCAAATCTTGCCAAATCTTACCATGTCATATCTTGCCAAATCTTGCCGATTCTTACCTTGTCATATCTTACCAAATCATGCTTAATCTTACCTTGTCATATCTTGCCAAATCTTGACAAATCTTATCTTGTCATATCTTACCAAATCTTGCCAAATATTACCTTGTCATATCTTGCCAAATCTTGCCAAATCTTACCTTGGCATATCTTACCAAATATTGCCTAATCTTACCTTGTCATATCTTGCCAAATCTTGCCAAATCTTACCTTGTCATATCTTGCCTAATCTTGCTGAATCTTACCTTGTCATATCTTACCAAATCTTACCAAATCTTGCCAAATCTTACCTTGTCATATCTTGCCTAATCTTGCCAAATCTTACCTTGTCATATCTTGCCAAATCTTGCCTGATCTTACCTTGTCATATCTTGCCAAATCTTGCTTATTCTTACTTTTTCATATCTTGCCAAATCTTGACTAATCATACCTTGTCATATCTCGCCAAATCTTGCCAAATCTTACCTTATCATGTCTTGCCAAATCTTGCCTAATCTTACCTTGTCATATCTTGCCAAATCTTGCCAAATCTTACCCTGTCATATCTTGCCCAATCTTGCCAAATCTTACCATGACATATCTTGCCAAATCTTGCCTAATCTTACTTTTTCATATCTTGCCAAATCTTACTTAATCTTACCTTGTTATATCTTGCCAAATCTTGCCAAATCTTACCTTGTCATATCTTGCCAAATCTTTCCAATTCTTACCTTCTCATATCTTACTAAATCTTGCTTAATTTTACCTTCATATCTTGCCAAATCTTGCCAAATCTTATCTTGTCATATCTTGCCAAATCTTGCCAAATATTACCTTGTCATATCTTGCCAAATCTTGCCAAATCTTACCTTGTCATATCTGGCCAAATCTTGCCTAATCTTACCTTGTCATATCTTGCCAAATCTTGCCGAATCTTACCTTGTCATATCTTACCAAATCTTGCCAAATCTTGCCAAATCTTACCTTGTCATATCTTGCCTAATCTTGCCATATCTTACCTTCTCATATCTTGCCAAACCTTGCCTGATCTTACCTTGTCATATCTTGCCAAATCTTGCCACGTCTTACCTTTAAGTTGTCATATCTTGCCAAATCTTGCCTATTCTTCCTTTTCATATCTTGCCAAATCTTGCTGATCTTACCTTCTCATATCTTGCCAAATCTTGCCAAATCTTACTTTGTCATATCTTGCCAAATCTTGCCAAATTTTACCTTGTCATATCTTGTCAAATCTTGCCTAATCTTACCTTGTCATATCTTGCCAAATCTTGCCTAATATTACTTTTTCATATTTTGCCAAATCTTGCTTAATCTCACCTTGTGATATATTGCCAAATCTTGCCGAATCTTACCTTGTCATATCTTGCCAAATTTTGCCAAATTTTACCTTGTCATATCTTGTATAATCTTGACTAATCTTACCTTGTCATATCTTGCCAAAGCTTACCTTGCCTTATCTTACCAAATCTTGCCTAATCTTACCTTGTCATATCTTACCAAATCTTGCTAAATCTTACCTTATCATATCTTGCCAAATCTTGCCAAATCTTATCTTGTTATATCTTGCCAAATCTTGCCAAATATTACCTTGTCATATCTTGCCAAATCTTGCCAAATCTTACCTTGTCATATCTTACCAAATCTTACCTAATCTTACCTTGTCATATCTTGCCTAATCTTGCCAAATCTTACCTTGTCATATCTTGCCAAATCTTGCCGAATCTTACCTTGTCATATCTTGCCAAATCTTGCCAAATCTTGCCAAATCTTACCTTGTCATAACTTGCCTAATCTTGCCAAATCTTACCTTGTCATATCTTGCCAAATCTTGCCTGATCTTACTTTGTCATATCTTGCCATATCTTGCTTATTCTTACTTTTTCATATCTTGCCAAATCTTGACTAATCTTACCTTGTCACATCTCGCCAAATCTTGCCAAATCTTACCTTGTCATATCTTGCCAAATCTTGCCTAATCTTACCTTGTCATATCTTGCCAAATCTTGCCAAATCTTACCTTGTCATATCTTGGAAGAATAGGCAAGATTTGGCAAGATATGACAACTTGAAGGTAAGACTTGGCAAGATTTGGCAAGATATGAGAAGGTAAGATATGGCAAGATTAGGCAAGATATGACAAGGTAAGATTTGGCAAGATTTGGCAAGATTTGGTAAGATATGACAAGGTAAGATTCGGCAAGATTTGGCAAGATATGACAAGATAAGATTTGGCAAGATTTGGCAAGATATGAAGGTAAAATTAAGCAAGATTTAGTAAGATATGAGAAGGTAAGAATTGGAAAGATTTGGCAAGATATGACAAGGTAAGATTTGGCAAGATTTGGCAAGATATAACAAGGTAAGATTAAGTAAGATTTGGCAAGATATGAAAAAGTAAGATTAGGCAAGATTTGGCAAGATATGTCATGGTAAGATTTGGCAAGATTGGGCAAGATATGACAGGGTTAGATTTGGCAAGATTTGGCAAGATATGACAAGAACCCAGTGATCCTTCAAGCAACAAAGATATGACAAGGTAAGATTAGGCAAGATTTGGCAAGATATGATAAGGTAAGATTTGGCAAGATTTGGCGAGATATGACAAGGTATGATTAGTCAAGATTTGGCAAGATATGAAAAAGTAAGAATAAGCAAGATTTGGCAAGATATGACAAGGTAAGATCAGGCAAGATTTGGCAAGATATGACAAGGTAAGATTTGGCAAGATTAGGCAAGATATGACAAGGTAAGATTTGGCAAGATTTGGTAAGATTTGGTAAGATATGACAAGGTAAGATTCAGCAAGATTTGGAAAGATATGACAAGGTAAGATTTGGCAAGATTTGGCAAGATATGACAAGGTAAGTTTAGGCAATATTTGGTAAGATATGCCAAGGTAAGATTTGGCAAGATTTGGCAAGATATGACAAGGTAATATTTGGCAAGATTTGGTAAGATATGACAAGATAAGATTTGTCAAGATTTGGCAAGATATGACAAGGTAAGATTAAGCATGATTTGGTAAGATATGACAAGACAAGGTAAGAATCGGCAAGATTAGGCAAGATATGACAAGGTAAGATTTGGCAAGATTTGGTAAGATATGACAAGGTAAGATTCGGTAAGATTTTGCAAGAGTTAGGGTTAGGGTTCTATCTTCAGCGCGGAAGGCGTGCGTTGTAGACTTGTCTGAGCTCGCTTGTAGTAGACATTGAGGCCTCATGTGCCCTGAAACGTCGCTGTAGACTCGCCACAGTCCTTTTATGCTGCAATTCCACGTATTGTATGCACAGCAAGCATTCTATGCTAGCCTTAGCTCTCTAGAAATGACCATGGAGGCCTCCTGTCCCTAGAAACGGCGCTGTAGACTCGCCGTAGACCTTTCTGCTAAGGTGCAGTTGGGGTATAGTCAGAATCAGGCGCCATGGACGCGCTTTAGCCCTATGAAACATAGCATATCTGCGTAGGAATGCACTTATGGCCCACCATCAAGTCCTCTTGTGCCTACAGTACGTTTTGCCTGATAGGTTTGGTTGTACGGAAATCATTTACATACGTGTTGTCTTGTGCACATGCAGCCAAAGAGCCACAGCCTTAGCGTCGGTCATAGGTGAGTCTCCCCCAGCACGCACCACGTAGTGACTATGTACATGTGTAGTAGTTAGGTGTTGTGTGGCGTTAGACCAGCTGCTCCTCAGTGACAATTTAGGTCCCAAATTTGCTACCTAGTCTCTATTCTATGCCGTCGTTCTATTGCGCATAATTGGGTGCCATCGTGAAGTTAGGTGTCGTGGATGGATCGCTACACATGCTTACCGTCATGATTACAAATTGCTAATGCAACAGGTACAGTCGTTGATAGTGGGTGATAGCAAATTTTAAACAGAGTCATGTAAGTGGGTGTTTGTGTAGGTGAATTTCTGTTGGGGTGGATAGGAGTTGATAGGTGTTCTCTGTGGCTTTGTACTGGAAATCTACGGGATATACCCACTGATCCACAGTGGCTTTCCGTATATCCCCGAGTTTGCAGTGGTATCTGTTACCTCCAACGTGGTTGAGTGGCAAATACCTGAGCGTCGTCTTGGCTTTGTCAATCCGCATGACTTTGCCCACGTCAACTTTTGGCTTCACTGCGGTGGAGTCTGGCAGCACGATTGCGACAATGTCTCCTAGATCAGGTCCTTCGTTGTCACTGTCACTGTCGCTGTCAGTTGGTGGCTCTCTGGTGGATGGCCCGGCCGAGTCCTCAGTGGTGGTGGTTGCCGAGGACAGGGCCTTCTCAAGTAGGCCTCCGGTGTACTTCCTGCCCTTCTTTTCCCTGTCCACCTGTGTGCGTCTGTCGTAATGCTCTTTTTGCTGCATATTCACGAGTGGATAGGGATTCACGTTAAAGTTGGTAGGCATAGGTTCATGGGTGGACATATGTTTGTGCATGCTGGTTGCAATGGAGTGAGTAGGGTTTGAATGCACATGTCAGTGCTTGCTCACCGCTCGCCTGCTGTGCTGCATGGCTGTGGCCATAGACTCCTTTTCTGCTTCTGAAAGGTTTGACTTCTCACAGTGGGTAACGAAAATGGATCTCAGCAAAGTGGGGCCAATCTTTTTCGCAATGTGGCGTTCAAAGATTCCCTCAATGTAGGCAGTCCACGAACTGGCACTGTATGGTGCTCCCCTATCGTTCTGTACCAAAGAAAGAATTGAGTTAGAGAACGACAACTGCACTGTGATGGTGATAGCGGTGATTCCGGTGGTGGTGTATACATGCATAGGTGTACCATATATATAGTTATATGTATGTCTTGTACTCACTAAGAAGAGGGCAGTGGTCTGTTGTCCTGCTCCCAGCAGGACCTCCCTGTGGTGACTTAGGTGTATCACAAGGTGACTCAATAGCTGACTGTCATCGTCCAGGGGGAGGAAGTGGTCCCCGTAACTCTTGTGAGTCTTGTAATCGGCCAATAGAAGGTAGGCTTGCCTGCCATCCGTAGTGATGTAGAGGCAGTTTGGCCTCGCTTGGTCCACCACTGGCATAGGTAGTTTGTCGTGGATGGCCACGTGTAATGTTTGGAACTCCTTTGCACGGCCAGGTGGGAGGGCGGTGTAGAAGAGCATGGCCAGTAGTTTCTGAGACTCCTGGGCCTTTATGCGGGGGCGGGTTGCTCCTTCAAAGAGACCCTTCTGCTCTTTGACTGCGGCCAGAATGTCATCCCTGCATAGAGAAGGGAGGAGGGTAGGGGAGGGTGGCATGGACGCCGTGGAGTAGGTATATGTAAGGCTTTGAGTTGCTCCAATGCAACTCTTTGGTATAGCTTTGACACTTAGCCCACCACTGAAAGTTGTCAAATCCCCCTCAGACTCACCATTCGGCCCACTTCTGCTGTGCTTGCAATGCTTGCCAGCTTCGGCATGCTGTAGAGGAGACGACCTGCCTACGGCACTGCTCCCCGAGTCTGCCCACGTTTATGTAGTGCTCCTGCTCGCTGTACTCCTTTCCATCCTTTATGTAGAGGTAGCGTAGGCCATACCTCAGGTTTTCGAGGTATCGTGAAATGGTGATGCCCTGGAGAGGCTTTTCTTTCAGGGTTAACACGAACCCCTCAATCAATTCAGCGTCCAAGAGGCACTCAAGGGCGGGGCTGGTCTGCTGTTCTTCTTTTACGTATGCAAAGAAGACTAAGTGTGTGCGAGGGAAAGGGATTAGCGGGTGAGGGGGTCTCAATTGTACGGTGTGTAGACAGACATGATGTGTGATCTACGTATGTAGTGTGGAGCCTCTGGCATAGTCTGTGTGCGTGGGGATGGGTGGGTAACAAGTGGCAGGTACACTGACTTACGTAGATGGTGCAGCTGTACTCTCTCCCATGTGATTGATGCAATGGGGTCCCGGCCCCTCTGTAGGCTGACCGGGTCCGTGAAAAAGCACCTCATTTTGTCCATTTTCTCGCGTAGTGCCTCATGCTCTGGAGCATGGATATCGAGGTAGCTCCTCGTGCGTCCTCCTTTATTGGAGGCAGTCCCTTGATGCCGCCGTTTGGCTGGTGGCTGGTAGTCGCTACCACCATCACTGTCACTGCTGCGTAAGAGAGAAGCCGCATATGTAATGCATTTATGCCGCCAATTCACTTGTATGTATGTATGTATGGCTATGAAATTTCTGTTGCAATGTAAACAGTGTGAGGGAGGTGGGCATGCAGTGTTTCTCTTAAGATGGATGGGTTGGTGTGTGTGAGACCTTGTTGGGGTGGATTGGTGTGTTGTGGCCGTCTCAGTGGGTGGGTGTTCTGTCCCGGTCTCCGTGGGTGGGTGTTCTGTCCCGGTCTCAGTGGGTGGGTGTTCTGTCCCGGTCTCAGTGGGTGGGTGTTCTGTCCCGGTCTCAGTGGGTGGGTGTTCTGTCCCGGTCTCAGTGGGTGGGTGTTCTGTCCCGGTCTCAGTGGGCGAGTGCTCTGTGGACGCCTTGGTGGGTGGGTTCTCGGTGGCCATCTCAGTGGGTTGGTGCTCCGTGGCCGTCTCTGTGGGTGGGTGCTCGGTCCCAGTATCAATGGGTTGGTGCTCCGTGGGCACTTCAGTGGGCGGGTGCTCTGTCCCCGTCTCGGTGGAGAGGGGGCGAGTCTCGGTAGGCTGGAGCTCTGTGCCAGTCTCAGCGGGGTAGGGCTGTTGGTGAGCCTCAGTGGGGTGGGGAAGGGTCTCAGGGGTGTGGAGTTGTGGGGGAGTCTCTGTGGGGTGCTCATGGATGGATGCACCTCCTTGTCTGCCTGTGGGAAGGTAGGTATAGGTAGGTAGGTAGGTAGGTAGGTAGATGGCTTGGTACTGAAGGTATCAGTGATTACTACTTTGGTAGGTAGGTAGGTAGGTAGGTAGATGGCTTGGTACTGAAGGTATCAGTGATTGCTACTTTGGTAGGTAGGTAGGTAGGTAGGTAGGTAGGTAGGTAGGTAGGTAGGTAGGTAGGTAGGTAGGTAGGTAGGTAGGTAGGTAGGTAGGTAGGTAGGTAGGTAGGTATATTAGGTAGGTACGTACGTACGTACATAGGTGGCTTGGTATTGAAGGTATCAGTGATTGAAACTGTTAGGGATTAAGGTTAGCCGGCCATTGTGGTGTTGTAGGGACTGCTCATACCTCTTTGTGAGCCCTGTGCCGCCAGGGCAAAAGCCGATTTCCACAGAAGTTTCCAAAAGAGGTCCTCTTTGCCCGCCATTGTCAACTTGCGCTTCTTTCTCTTTGGACTAATGCACTGGCTGTATGGGCGCCTCCTTTTGTGGGCTAGCCTAGACCCCGCCCACAAAATGGTCCCATCTGCATTCCTGGTTGCGACCACAACAACACAACAAACAGCTCCACTGTTGCGACCACAAATCACAACAAACAGCTCCACTGAGCAAATAACAAACTGATTAATTCCTGGCCTAATGTCCCCCAGGTTGGGCGATGTCATTGCGTTGTCCCTCCCACAAGATGGCCCCTTGTACGTGCATGCCCTTTGCCATGCATGCCTGTGGTGGGTCGGTGGTGGGTTAGGAATTTAGTTGTTTTTCATTCGAATCACACTGATTCCAGCTTACAAATGACAATACAAATAGTGGTTAAGCGTTCCTGTGTGTTTCTCCTATAGCCAAATTATTATGGTGCTCCTTATTTATTTTTTTATTTATATGAATTTGCTTGAGCAAGCACTGCACTGATGAGCCCCAGAAGGGCGAAACGGCTTCACTATTGAAGCCGTCTGCAGTTATTGCATTGTGTGCGTGTATGTGTGGGTGGGTAGGTGTGGGCGGGTGCTCCAGCGGCGAGTGCGTGTGACTGTGAATTTGCTTGAGCAAGCACTGCACTGATGAGCCCCAGAAGGGCGAAACGGCTTCACTATTGAAGCCGTCTGCAGTTATTGCATTGTGTGCGTGTAGGTGTGGGTGGGTAGGTGTGGGCGGGTGCTCCAGCGGCGAGTGCGTGTGACTGTGAATTTGCTTGAGCAAGCACTGCACTGATGAGCCCCAGAAGGGCGAAACGGCTTCACTATTGAAGCCGTCTGCAGTTATTGCATTGTGTGCGTGTAGGTGTGGGTGGGTAGGTGTGGGCGGGTGCTCCAGTGGCGAGTGCGTGTGACTGTGAATTTGCTTGAGCAAGCACTGCACTGATGAGCCCCAGAAGGGCGAAACGGCTTCACTATTGAAGCCCTAATCTTGCCACATCTTGCCTCATCTTGCTATTTCTTGCCTCATCTTTGCAATATCTTGCCTCATCTTGCTATATCTTGCCTCATCTTGCTTTATCTTGCTATATCTTGCCTCATCTTGCCTCATCTTGCTATTTCTTGCCTCATCTTGCAATATCTTGACTCATCTTGCTATTTCTTGCCTCATCTGGCCTCATCTTGCTTAATCTTGCTATATCTTGCCTCATCTTGCCTCATCTTGCTATTTCTTTCCTCATCTTGCAATATCTTGACTCATTTTGCCTCATTTGCCTCATCTTGCTTAATCTTGCTATATCTTGCCTCATCTTACCTAATCTTGCCACATCTTGCCTCATCTTGCTTGTGCGTGTGACTGTGCATGCGTGTGACTGTGAATTGGCTTGAGCACTGCACTGATGAGCCCCAGAAGGGCGAAACGGCTTCATTATTGAAGCCGTCTGCAGTTACAGCATTGTTTGCATGTATGTGTGGGTGGGTGGGTAGGTGTGGGCAAGAGTGAATGCATGCATGACTGCATACCAAGGCCATCAAGTATCAACTGCATGCATGTGCATGTTCTCCACTTGCCTTATGACCACCTTCGGCCATATTGCATGCAAGATAAAATTATTATTATGATAGTGCGCGTGTGGTTGCGTATATGCTATGTAAGGTGGCCTCGCATTGCTGCCAGCACGAGCCTTTGCAGACAAGGGAGCACCAGCATGTCGGAAGGGTAGAGGCAAGTGCCAGGAGTGTGGCCACTCCGCCAGATGACCTCCCCCTGGAGTGTAATGCGAACGAACGCCTCGTAACGATGACCTCGTCGTATGGGCGCCGTCAAATCGTCCTCAAAACCGTCAAAACACACAAAAACTAAGAGACAACTATCACACACGACTGCTAATCTAACCCCGAAGCCCTGTTCAAACAGCTGTCGGCGAGCTAGAGCCCTAACGCCCGATTTTCAGCCTGGACACGGGTCCAGGACAGAATGGGAGCGAAAACCGACATCACCGACGACAGATCTGCTGTTGAACCATCCAGACGCGCACAGAACACTGGAAAACACACACGCATACCCACGCCTGGAAAACACACACGCATACCCACGCCCGACTCTTTTTTAAGACTGCCGCGACATGGGTGCAGCACCCATGTGACCCTTGACCCCGCTATACCTTATGTACAGGGACAAGGCAGACAGCCTTGTGCTGCACGGCGATGAAGCAGTCCAAGCGCCTAAACATCACACACCAAGACTGATCTCCTATGGCTATCCAATGAAGCTAATTTCGTGCAGAAGCCTTTCTGCGTTTACCGGGCAGGCGACGCCGATTTTGCAGAAGACGGGGGCTGCAGCCATTTATGCGATTGCGCAATCCGGGAGCTGCAACAAAATACTATTCGACCGAGCAGCGCTTTTCCAAAGGTATGCAGCAAGCCGTATGTGCATAACATTAAATATTACTGGTGAACACTCTCCTGTCCACCAGAGTCATGTGCTGTTGAATGTGAATGTGCATGTGCAAGCAAATATGCCGTGTTCAGTTTAATATATGGTAATAATATATAGTATTATCCCTATCCTTTTTAATTTGTGCAGTGCTGCATTGGACCACGTGGTGTCCTAGTACCTATGGGTACGGTGCACTTAAATATTTATTGATATTGATATTTATTGATATGCAAGCTACATTAATTACTCAAGCTGTTATATTAGATCAATTGCACTAATCAACAGGGACTCCTGCAGCTCATGCAAATACCTCAGGTTAATATAGACCATTAGTGCAACAAATAATTAAATGATTTAAAGGGTTACACCAATTGCAAGAAGGTGCAGTGCGGTTGTGTGCATGCAATGAATGGTGCAAGTCTCAATTAAATGTGTTCTATGACTCTCTTTGCTTCTCCATCACGTAGGACAATAAAACGGTTCCAGTCAGCTGCAGACCTGCAGATAATGTCGGAGAGAGCTACAATACTATCGCACACACACACACACACACACACACACACACACACACACACACACACACTCGGACGTATGCACAGTAATGCATAATGCATACCCTATAATAGGGAACTGCAGACTCTGCTACTACAGTAGCAGAGTTTCAGCCTCTTTGGGCCTCGTCAGTGCAGCGTACCCCATGCAGTTGAACACCTTCACACACACACACACACACACACACACACACACACACACACACACACACACACACACACACACACACACACACACACACACACACACACACACACACACACACACACACACACAGTACACACACTCGCTCACAGACTGACTCGCTGACTCACTCACTCACGTGTGCAACATACCACACTTATACTCACGGATACAGTGCCTTTGCATTAGCAGTCCCTAACTGGATGGTTGTAATCGGTATGAGTAATCGATAATCGAGCTAGCGACTCTTTATGGCAGCTACAAGTCTAGTTCAAGCAGTGACAATGGGAACTAGGAAGAATGGCTAAAGCTCTCAACAGAACGACATCACTAGCTTGACTATCAGTTACCAATAGCTGATTTCAACCATTCAGTCAGGACAACCGGCCCTACTGTACACATACATTGACACACAATAGCTATACCTCGCTCAAGTGTGTGATGCCTATGTGACATCTCCTACACGCATACCCATATATATGTATGTATGCACGTATGTATTGTATGTATGTAAGTATGCGCCATTTTAACATTGGTTTGGAAGTTGGAATTTGATCAAGAAGATGGCCGTCTCATCTCCTAGGCCAGGGTGAGCTCGTCGGTTTGCTCGCTGAAGCCCACCCTGCGAGCAACTAGGGACGCTATCAAGCTTCGAGGGAGTCACGGTGAGTCTGCGATCGGCGTGCGTGCGTGTTGGGTGATACTAAGCTTCATCTGTGGCCTGATTGCTGCTAGGACTCCACCCCCTTGGAGACCTTTAGCTCTATTTTTCTTTACTGTTACATGCTGATCGTCGAGCTATACGTCCAATGCGTTTCTAGTAGTCTGCAAGTCATGCTCGACCAAATTGGACTGGATTGAAGCTTCGCGTGTGGACCATGTTTGCGGGATCGTCGCACGCTGAGCCTATAGAATTGAGTCGTTCCTTGGTGGTGATGACATCTCAGATGTTGGTAGATGTTATATTCGTCGTCGTTGTTGAGATAGAATCGAGTCGCGCTGTACTGCAGTCGCTCAAACTTCGCCTTCTTTCAGCCAGCTCAGCATTTTCCAAGTATTAATTTATATGGGTTAGGTGGGCAGAAGCAGCATTAAGCTGCGTATTGTCTTGAATTTCTGCAAGTGCCGAGAGATCATTGCTAGCAATATCTCTGAGCGGTGACGACGTTTCACAATTTACCGTCGATGTGCAGGATGTCGACAAAGTTGCTGATTTTGCCCCTCCCCCCAATGCTTAAGGATGGAGGGTCAAAGTTCGCATGGGTGCTGCACCCATGCTATCTTTAATACATTGCGTGACGTCACAGCCCAGGGGGCGGTGCTAAGGCACACGTGCTTAGTTACCAAGACGACGAAGAAAATGGCCTCCGAGAAGCTGGTGCACGCGGCGTTTTTTTTTCCTGGCGCTCTGGAGGGTTTCCCAGGCATCGTGTCTTCGCTAAAGTAAGTGTGTACGCGCGCGCATGTTATGCTTTAGCGTGTAATGTTAGGGTTTGGTGGGTTAGGCGCTTTTCTCAAAGGGTTGTAGATAGTTTGGGGTTGCTGAACACGGGATAGCAAAGGGTCACGTTAGGGTTAGGGTTAGGATCAAGGGGTAGATAAAGGTTCAACACGGGTAAAGGTTTAACTAAAGGTTCCACAGTGGTAAAGGTTCAGCTAAAGATTCTCGATAGATGAAGGTTTGGCAAGCACGACCACAAGGTTAGGATAAGAGTCCCTTAGGGATAGGGTTAGGGTTAGGGTTTGTTACAGTTTGTGATTGTTAGGGTTAGGGCCATCGTTAGTGGCCCATTTCGGGCCACCGGAGGCCGTTTTGGGCCACCGTTTTGTCGAAATGGGCCACTCCGCTGCAATTTTGGGCCACTGGGCGGATTTCCGGGCCACCCTAGACAATTGTGGGTCACTTTGGCCCATTTCAAAATGTGCCACTTTTGAGATTCTGGGCCACCAAAATGTGCCACTTTCTATTTTTTGGGCCACCTTTCATTCCACTTTTGGGCCACTCTTCCTGGCAAAATGGGTCACCACTGCGGATATTCCGGGCCTCTGAGGTCCGTGGGCTCTGGGCCACATTTTGGTTATGGTGCGTTTGATACTTTTGCTCTTAACGGGCTGCCAAATTCGCCCCTATCCCTTTTTCGGTAGCTAGGACTGCTTTGTTGCTTTGGGTTTTGTTTTGCAGTGAGCGGCCACGCACCTTTGTGCAGTTCACCGTGGGACTCTTGGGGATTTTGCTGAATGTGGTTTTGTCCATGCCTTACCATTACTTGTAGAAGTGAGTCCTCTTTAGTGAACTTGACATGTACATTTGCTTTTTTCCCATTGTTCCAGGTGGTATCCAAGTAAGGAACCTTGGCTGCAACTTTGTGTCGCATGCCTAAGCACATAATGCACATATTAGGGTTAGGGTTAGGATGGAACAATGATGACCCAAACCAAAATGCTATAGAGTAGTCTATCACAATATCTGTTGTAAACACAGCATCAATATATACACTCCTGTAATTGCATGTATTTCCAAGAATCTTCATTTTTTTAGTGTTTCAGGAGTCCAGAAGCGAACTTTTCTAGCAAATTTTAGAATTCTATGTCAAACATGTAAAGTTTATTTCCCAGGATTGAAAAAAAAATTGGGCCCAAAATAGGCCAAAGTGGCCCAGTGGCCCATTTTTTCCTGAAAGCAGTAGAAAAAATATTTTTGTGGAATGGATACCTACTACCTTCCTAGTTACTATTTCTGTGAGTGAAAAAATCCCTAGTTCAGAAAGGAAAGAATGGGCCACTTTGGGAGTGGCCCAAAAGGCGACCCATTTTTGGAAACCCTGCAATTTTATTCAAAATGGTAAATCTGCATCAGACATGTTGTTAGGAATCCCCTGGGGTAAAAAGGAAAATGGGCCAGTTTGGCCTAAAAGCAATGGGCCAAAGTGGCCCATTTTCTTTTTTTACCCCAAGGGCCTCCCAACATCAAGTCTGATGCAGATTTACCATTCGAGGTTAAATTGCAGGGTTTCCAAAAATGGGCCCCCCTTTTGGGCCAAAGTGGCCCATTTTCCTTTTTTACCCCAAGGGTCTCCCAACAACATGTCTGATGCAGATTTACCATTCGAGGTTAAATTGCAGGGTTTCCAAAAATGGGCCCCCCTTTTGGGCCAAAGTGGCCCATTTTCTTTTTTTACCCCAAGGGCCTCCCAACATCAAGTCTGATGCAGATTTACCATTCGAGGTTAAATTGCAGGGTTTCCAAAAATGGGCCCCCCTTTTGGGCCAAAGTGGCCCATTTTCCTTTTTTACCCCAAGGGTCTCCCAACAACATGTCTGATGCAGATTTACCATTCGGGGTTAAATTGCAGGGTTTCCAAAAATGGGCCACCCTTTTGGGCCAAAGTGGCCCATTTTCCTTTTTTACCCCAAGGGCCTCCCAAAATCATGTCTGATGCAGAATTACCATTTGGGGTTAAATTGCAGGGTTTCCAAAAATGGGCCACCCTTTTGGGCCAAAGTGGCCCATTTTCCTTTTTTACCCCAAGGGTCTCCCAACATCATGTCTGATGCAGATTTACCATTTGGGGTTAAATTGCAGGGTTTCCAAAAATGGGCCACCCTTTTAGGCCAAAGTGGCCCATTTTCCTTTTTTACCCCAAGGGCCTCCCAACATCATGTCTGATGCAGAATTACCATTTGGGGTTAAATTGCAGGGTTTCCAAAAATGGGCCACCCTTTTAGGCCAAAGTGGCCCATTTTCCTTTTTTACCCCAAGGGTCTCCCAACAACATGTCTGATGCAGATTTACCATTTGGGGTTAAATTGCAGGGTTTCCAAAAATGGGCCACCCTTTTGGGCCAAAGTGGCCCATTTTCCTTTTTTACCCCAAGAGTCTCCCAACAACATGTCTGATGCAGATTTACCATTTGGGGTTAAATTGCAGGGTTTCCAAAAAAGGGCCACCCTTTTGGGCCACTTTGGCCCAAAAAATGGCCCATTTTTGAAAAACCCTGATTTCTACCCAAAACGGTAAAAATGCATCAGATGTGATATTGGGACAACCCTGGAGCAAAATAAAAAATGGGCCACAGTGGCCCAAAAAGAGACAAAATTCTTTAATAATAACCCAGGACTTGTCAAAACACTTGCAAAGCATCAAGGAACCAGTCTGGATGCGTTGGGTAAAAGAAAAAAATGGGCCACTTTTGGACAAAATTTAACCCCAAAATTTTAAATCTGTCTGAAAAGTGTAAAAGTGTATTCAAATAGCACTTCTGAACACTTTTTGAATGGTGGCCCATTTTTGAGAAAATTTTGCCCCACAAGAAAAATACTGCGCGGAATTGCAATTTTTTTTACAGGGAACATCAACTTACCTTGACGAAGCAATTCCCAAAAGATGGGGATCCCTAGTCCAAAGCGGACAAAATGGGCCGTTGCGGCCCAAAATTCCACCAGCGAGTGGCCCAAAATTTTTATTGCTGATAAGCATCAGACGTGAGCTTAGGATCATTTTGAAAGGGGTCAAAAAATTTTGAAAACCCCAAACCCCAACCCCGCGCAGAAAATTTTTTTGCCAAAATGTTCAGGTCGCCGTCCCGAGTCTAGATTCCAAAACCCCAATAACCCCAAAACCAGGGTCACTCCATGGCCAGGGTTAGGGTTAGGGTTAGGGTTAGGGCCATCGTTAGTGGCCCATTTCGGGCCACCGGAGGCCGTTTTGGGCCACCGTTTTGTCGAAATGGGCCACTCTTCTGCACTTTTGGGCCACTGGGCGGATTTCTGGGCCACCCTAGACAATTTTGGGTCACTTTGGCCCATTTCAAAATGTGCCACTTTTGAGATTCTGGGCCACCAAAATGTGCCACTTTCTATTTATTGGGCCACCTTTCATTCCACTTTTGGGCCACTCTTCCTGGCAAAATGGGTCACCACTGTGGATATTCCGGGCCTCTGAGGTCCGTGGGCTCTGGGCCACATTTTGGTTATGGTGCTTTTGATACTTTTGCTCTTAACAGGCTGCCAAATTCGCCCCTGTTCCTTTTTCGGTAGCTAGGACTGCTTTGTTGGTTTGGGTTTTGTTTGCAGTGAGCGGCCACGCACCTTTGCGCAGTTCACCGTGGGACTCTTGGGGATTTTACTGAATGTGGTTTTGTCCATGCCTTACCATTACTTGTAGAAGTGAGTCCTCTTTAGTGAACTTGACATGTACATTTGCTCTTTTTCCCATTGTTCCAGGTAGTATCCAAGTAGGGAACCTTGGCCGCAACTGTGTGTCGCATGCCTAAGCACATAATGCACATATTAGGGTTAGGGTTAGGATGGAACAATGATGACCCAAACCAAAATGCTATAGAGTAGTCTATCACAATATCTGTTGTAAACACAGCATCAATATATACACTCCTGCAATTGCATGTATTTCCAAGAATCTTCATTGTTTTAGTGTTTCAGTAGTCCAGAAGCGAACTTTTCTAGCAAATTTTAGAATTCTATGTCAAACATGTAAAGTTTATTTCCCAGAACTGAAAAATAAAATTGGGCCCAAAATAGGCCAAAGTGGCCCAGTGGCCCATTTTTTCCTGAAAGCAGTAGAAACAATATTTTTGTGGAATGGATACCTACTACCTTCCTAGTTACTATTTCTGTGAGTGAAAAAATCCCTAGTTCAAGAAGGAAAGAATGGGCCACTTTGGGAGTGGCCCAAAAGGTGGCCCAATTTTGGAAACCCTGCAATTTTATCCAAAATGGTAAATCTGCATCAGACATGTTGTTAGGAATCCCCTGGGGTAAAAAGGAAAATGGGCCAGTTTGGCCTAAAAGCAATGGGCCAAAGTGGCCCATTTTCTTATTTTACCCCAAGGGCCTCCTAACATCATGTCTGATGCAGATTTACCATTTGGGGTTAAATTGCAGGGTTTCCAAAAATGGGCCACCCTTTTGGGCCAAAGTGGCCCATTTTCCTTTTTTACCCCAAGGGCCTCCAAACAACATGTCTGATGCAGATTTACCATTTGGGGTTAAATTGCAGGGTTTCCAAAAATGGGCCACCCTTTTGGGCCAAAGTGGCCCATTTTCCTTTTTTACCCCAAGGGTCTCCCAACAACATGTCTGATGCAGATTTACCATTTGGGGTTAAATTGCAGGGTTTCCAAAAATGGGCCACCCTTTTAGGCCAAAGTGGCCCATTTTCCTTTTTTACCCCAAGGGTCTCCCAACAACATGTCTGATGCAGATTTACCATTTGGGGTAAAATTGCAGGGTTTCCAAAAAAGGGCCACCCTTTTGGGCCACTTTGGCCCAAAAAATGGCCCATTTTTTAAAAACCCTGATTTCTACCCAAAACGGTAAAAATGCATCAGATGTGTTATTGGGACAACCCTGGAGCAAAAATAAAAAATGGGCCACTGTGGCCCAAATAGAGGCAAGATTCTTTAATAATAACCTAGGACTTGTCAAAATACTTGCAAAGCATCAAGGAACCAGTCTGGATGCGTTGGGTAAAAGAAAAAAATGGGCCACTTTTGGACAAAATTTAACCCCAAAATTTTAAATCTGTCTGAAAAGTGTAAAAGTGTATTCAAATAGCACTTCTGAACACTTTTTGAATGGTGGCCCATTTTTGAGAAAATTTTGCCCCACACAAAAAATACTGCGCGGAATTTCAATTTTTTTTACAGGGGACATCAACTTACCTTGACGAAGCAATTCCCAAAAGATGGGGATCCCTAGTTCAAAGTGGACGAAATGGGCCGTTGCGGCCCAAAATTCCACCAGCGAGTGGCCCAAAATTTTTATTGCTGATAAGCATCAGACGCGAGCTTAGGATCATTTTGAGAGGGGTCAAAAAATTTTGGGAACCCCAAACCCTGCGCAAGCAAGGCAAACCCTGCGCATGCAAAGCAAACGTACCTTGCTCGTGGCTTTGGCGGCCATTTTCCTTTGAATATGACGTAATGCACCATCTTACTATAATTATATAATGCACCGAATCTCGGATTTTTATGTTTGTTTGCAGGGAATAGGCTCGAGACGCTCCGTGCCAGTTGAAAGACTCGGGGGCAGGTTGTTAGAAGGGTGCCGTTCGCCTAGCTGCCTTGCGGCCGAAAAGTGAGATGTCCTTCGTCAATTCTCCGCGGGCCGAAGCGCCATTTTCGAAATTATCGACCGGCCTTACCGCTACCGGTCATTGGTGGACTTGATACGAGCCATGCCAGTTAAGAGAGTGGGAGTACCTGAGCTTAGAGGGGTGCCGCTTACCTATAGCTGCCCTGCAGCCGAAGAGATCGCTTCCTTTTTTTTTTTTTTTTACCGCGGGCCGAGACCCCATTTTTAATTATCCGTCTCTACGATTTTCGGTGACGGGAGATCTTATTCGTTGTCGGCAAACGTTCGAATTAAGCTCTACCGTCGTTATAGCAGCCAGCCTCAGTTGCTACCTGTACAGGTAGTTCAAACTGGCAAGGGGCCGACTCGCTGGCTTGCAATAGGCTGGGAACCTGCCCATATATACGGCGGGCATTCAGCTAGTATGACGTAATGCAGCCAGTAGGGCTTGGCACGTGACTTTGGCTGTCGGAGGAATAATATAAATGCCCATACATGCCAGGTTCTGCTTGCAGCAGCTCCTATCCCCCAATACTTAAGCTGCTGTTTTTGGCCTTCAACATTGTACAAGGAAAGTGGGATTTAAATAGGCAATTCTTGCATGGTACACTTGCCAGGGCATGCTCCAGCCAAGATTGCAAAAACCAGCAAGATGCGGCCCTTCCTGACCAAACTGCTGTGCCCCGCCCACAGGCCCCAAATGCATATTTTCAGGTCTTTTACTATGGCATGGTCGCACCTGCACGCAATGCAGTGGTGCCATGATGTAGTAGCATATCAGGGCTACAGCATGCTGCATTCGGGGGGAGTGCACGTCCAATTCGCAGGTTGATGAGGTCCAAAATTACATAAAATCCTTTTCAACAATCCACAAGGGTCAACAAAGGAAGTGCATTTTTATATCATTGGTGTTCACACTTAGCATGGAGTGCGCCTGCCAGTTTGCAGCCCTTCAGTGCGCGCAGAGCATCTGCTGCAGGCCTTAAAAGCTTCCCCTAGTGAAGGGCTATGTTGGATAATCATATTCATACCCCTGCAAGATGAACAAAATGGCGGACGTTTGAGGCGCTTTTGGATTTTTGATTTGAGATGGGCTTGAGCCGCGTTCGAGGGAGGCTCCTTCTCAAGTATCAGGTAAGCAACTACTCTATCACTATGCTTTCTTTCGTTATTATTTTGGTATTAAGATTCTTACTGTTATGATTTCGTTATAATGGTCTTGAACCCTTTTTCTACTCATCACCATTAGTTGCATGACCTGTTTATGTTTGCTGAACTGATTGCTTGGTAGCAATAATGTTTATGTCTTCAGAGTCTCGTCTTATATTGATTATTATCTAATCTAATATATAAAGCCGAAATTGTCTGTCTGTGTGTTCGCGATAACCGCCCGCTGGTTTGCTGTAGTCATTGGACATTTCCTCCCTCTGTACCAAGGCAGTTTGTATTGGGCATTTGATGGCTCACCTGCTTGAAGACGGCAAGCAGTTGAGCCAGCAGAAGCCCAATACAAACTTGAGAGTTGTACGTGGTTTGCTGTAGTCATTGGACATTTCCTCCCTCTGTACCAAGGCAGTTTGTATTGGGCATTTGATGGCTCACCTGCTTGAAGACGGCAAGCAGTTGAGCCAGCAGAAGCCCAATACAAACTTGAGAGTTGTACGTGGTTTGCTGTAGTCATTGGACATTTCCTCCCTCTGTACCAAGGCAGTTTGTATTGGGCATTTGATGGCTCACCTGCTTGAAGACGGCAAGCAGTTGAGCCAGCAGAAGCCCAATACAAACTTGAGAGTTGTACGTGGTTTGCTGTAGTCATTGGACATTTCCTCCCTCTGTACCAAGGCAGTTTGTATTGGGCATTTGATGGCTCACCTGCTTGAAGACGGCAAGCAGTTGAGCCAGCAGAAGCCCAATACAAACTTGAGAGTTGTACGTGGTTTGCTGTAGTCATTGGACATTTCCTCCCTCTGTACCAAGGCAGTTTGTATTGGGCATTTGATGGCTCACCTGCTTGAAGACGGCAAGCAGTTGAGCCAGCAGAAGCCCAATACAAACTTGAGAGTTGTACGTGGTTTGCTGTAGTCATTGGACATTTCCTCCCTCTGTACCAAGGCAGTTTGTATTGGGCATTTGATGGCTCACCTGCTTGAAGACGGCAAGCAGTTGAGCCAGCAGAAGCCCAATACAAACTTGAGAGTTGTACGTGGTTTGCTGTAGTCATTGGACATTTCCTCCCTCTGTACCAAGGCAGTTTGTATTGGGCATTTGATGGCTCACCTGCTTGAAGACGGCAAGCAGTTGAGCCAGCAGAAGCCCAATACAAACTTGAGAGTTGTACGTGGTTTGCTGTAGTCATTGGACATTTCCTCCCTCTGTACCAAGGCAGTTTGTATTGGGCATTTGATGGCTCACCTGCTTGAAGACGGCAAGCAGTTGAGCCAGCAGAAGCCCAATACAAACTTGAGAGTTGTACGTGGTTTGCTGTAGTCATTGGACATTTCCTCCCTCTGTACCAAGGCAGTTTGTATTGGGCATTTGATGGCTCACCTGCTTGAAGACGGCAAGCAGTTGAGCCAGCAGAAGCCCAATACAAACTTGAGAGTTGTACGTGGTTTGCTGTAGTCATTGGACATTTCCTCCCTCTGTACCAAGGCAGTTTGTATTGGGCATTTGATGGCTCACCTGCTTGAAGACGGCAAGCAGTTGAGCCAGCAGAAGCCCAATACAAACTTGTGTGTGTGTGTGTGTGTGTGTGTGTGTGTGTGTGTGTGTGTGTGTGTGTGTGTGTGTGTGTGTGTGTGTAGGAATTTCAGGGTATGCTGCACTGATGAGATCAAAACAGGTCGAAACTATGGCATACTCGTGCCATAGTCTGCAGTTCCCTGCAATTGATGCCATATTTGTGCATGACGATTGTGCTTGTGCTTGTCTGATGCATTTGTGTGGTTGTGTGTGTGTGTGTGTGTGTTCTGCCTTCCTCTGCTGCAGTACTCTGAAGCCTGCATGGTGACCATGGCTGGATTAGCCATGCCAAGTGCCAATGCTTTTAAACAAGGACTATCTAGTCACACGATTATACCACACGCACACCACACACACACACACACACACACACACACACACACACACACACACACACACACACACACACACACACACACACACACACACACACACACACATCCATGCACGCACGCACACACACGCACAACACATCATTTTATACCATTGGTCTGACTGGTTCGTGTGCATTGCTTGTCTCATCTTGCCTCATATTGTCTCGTCTTGCTTCATCTTGTCTCATCTTGCCAGCATCTTCCTTCAGGTTCCAGTTCAGCCATGTTTGGAGTGAACTATTTTTACAGCTTTTTAACATTAACTGAAATAATTCGATATGTAATTTATTTTAATTTATTTTTTTGTAACAATGTAATAATGTAACAATACTGTTTACTTTTACATTTAAATATAATTATGGAATATTGTATATGTCTGTATTGTATATGCATGGGGGCAGGTGGGGGGCTTAGGGGAAAAGGGGATGCATGCAATCAGTCATGCCCATGTACACGTATTGCCTTTCCTTTCCTTGCATGGCATGCTCATGTGCATTCTCATGCATTGACCTTAATGCATGGAGCACGCGTGTGGGCATGTACCAAACTCATCGTGGATGCATCAAATCGCATCCGCCCATGTGCAATCGTGTTGGGCGTGACTCCATCATGCGTGGGATGGATCCATCCGTGCATGATGGATCCTGGCGGAGAGGGAGGCGGCTGTCCTCTGAATGCATGTGTGCATTCATCATGCGCACTGTCATGGATGCATCGCATTGGGGATGCATGATGACACATTGCGTCATGTACCATGTTATGGCAGATGAATCCGTCATGCACAGACGGATGCATCTGCGCATGAGGGATGCATGAGGAGTACCCATATGATTGAAATCACATGCATTACATAGAAACACACACACACACCTATAGTGGTGTGTATGTGTATACACACCAGGCATGATCCATTGGCTGGACATTTCAAGATGGGCAATGTGCCGACATGGGGGTGGGTGGAGCATATTGTTAGGATAGTATCGCAAGAACGGACGTACTGCCACAGGAGAACAGTTAAAGTCATCTCACTATCTATCCCTTGGCACAGATTGAGTGGATTCATTTTCCGAGCCGTGGACTACAATCAACCCATCCTGTGTAATGCGTATGCATATGGCACTGGATGTTGTTGTTGATGATGATGATGATGATGATGATGATGATGATGATGATGATGATGATGATGATGATGATGATGATGATGATGATGATGATGATGATAGTTGCATGTGAGATGTGAGGATAGGCCGATGTAATTGTGTGTGTGTGTGTGTGTGTGTGTGTGTGTGTGTGTGTGTGTGTGTGTGTGTGTGTGTGTGTGATGTAGTGCATGTGTGTGGGCGAGTGTGCATGCTTGCATACATAATTTGTTGCATGGAATGTCTGATGCACATCAATCAAACCATGCAAGGGAGTTGCAGACAGTTGGAGAAGTCCAGCTAGGGCACTGGAACCCAGGCATGGACTTGCTCCACTGTTTCGGGCTTCTTCTGGCCTCATCAGTGCAACATACCCATATAAATTAAAAGAAATAGAAACACACACACACCTACACATACAAAGTACATAGAATATAACATACCCATACAATTGAAATCACATGCATTACATAGAAACACACACACACACCTATAGTGGTGTGTATGTGTATACACACCAGGCATGATCCATTGGCTGGACATTTCAAGATGGGCAATTAATGTGCCGACATGGGGGTGGGTGGAGCATATTGTTAGGATAGTATCGCAAGAACGGACGTACTGCCACAGGAGAACAGTTAAAGTCATCTCACTATCTATCCCTTGGCACAGATTGAGTGGATTCATTTTCCGAGCCGTGGACTACAATCAACCCATCCTGTGTAATGCGTATGCATATGGCACTGGATGTTGTTGTTGATGATGATGATGATGATGATGATGATGATGATGATGATGATGATGATGATGATGATGATGATGATGATGATGATGGTGATGATGATGATGATGATGATAGTTGCATGTGAGATGTGAGGATAGGCCGATGTAATTGTGTGTGTGTGTGTGTGTGTGTGTGTGTGTGTGTGTGTGATGTAGTGCATGTGTGTGGGTGGGTGGGTGTGGGTGAGTGTGCATGCTTGCATACATAATTTGTTGCATGGAATGTCTGATGCACATCAATCAAACCATGCAAGGGAGTTGCAGACAGTTGGAGAAGTCCAGCTAGGGCACTGGAACCCAGGCATGGACTTGCTCCACTGTTTCGGGCTTCTTCTGCCCTCATCAGTGCAACATACCCATATGAATTAAAATAAATAGAAACACACACTCACCTACACATACAAAGTACACAGAATATAACATACCCATACAATTGAAATCACATGCATTACATAGAAACACACACACACCTACATATACTAAATGTATGTGACACATACACATATAATCATACAAGGTACAAACAATGGCATCCACAGTGTATTAGCAGCCAAATGTATTAATTCTATTCCCTTTGCACATGTGCCATTGCTTTGTACCTTGTAATGCTTATTTTTGGAACACTGCCATACATGGCCATGAAAGAGAAATGTTACAATTAATACATTGACTGCTAATACACAGAGAGGGAGTGACCTAGGGTCTTTCTCGACCATGTATGGCAATAATGTCTTCGAGGTTGTCCCAGTATAAATACCAGCACCCTGAAAGAGGGTGTGAAGTGCAGCTAAGCATGGGGAAGACCAGACCAAAGCAGCGCGGTACTCTGTTGAGGAGGATGCGATGGAGGAGAGGAGACGATAGACTGAGAAGGAGGAAGAAGCTGGGAGGCAGGTGCAAGCAATTGGGCAAAAAAGTGAGTAGCTTGTACTGGCAGTGGGAGGGATGGGTACCCCTTGTCTAAGTGACTGGCAAAGTGGGCACCATGCATTTTATAAGTGCACTATGTATACCTATAACGTCCAATTACATGTCTAACAATGCTACAGGCAGCAAGCAGTGCAACAGGGGCACCACAGGACACAACAACAACACAGAAGCGAGCCCAAAAGGCTAAAGCAGTGAAGATGGCCACTGTACACATGCTGGAAAACCATTCACCAGAGTCATCTGATCACACCTGGGACAAGGAAACAAGCAGTGAGGAAGAGGAGTCACAGGCCACGGCAACCATGAAATGCCGGCAAATTGACCTCGACAGCTATCCAGAAGCAAAACAAGAGCTACATGACATGGAATCATTTTATACCCAGGAGCAGAATCTTCGAAGGAGGGGTGTAGCACTGAAGGCAACAACATGGCGAAAGGCCAAGATACACATTCAGAGTGAGTCAGTGAGTGAGTGAGTGGGTGGGTGGATGGATGATTGAGCGAGTGAGCGGGTGAGTGAGTGGATGGATGAGTGAGTGGGAGGGTGGGTGAGTGAGTGGATGGATGAGTGAGTGGGAGGGTGGGTGAGTGAGTGGATGGATGAGTGAGTGGGTGGGTGGGTGAGTGAGTGGGTGGGTGGATGGATGATTGAGCGAGTGAGCGGGTGAGTGAGTGGATGGATGAGTGAGTGGGTGGGTGGGTGAGTGAGTGGGTGGGTGGATGGATGATTGAGCGAGTGAGCGGGTGAGTGAGTGGATGGATGAGTGAGTGGGAGGGTGGGTGAGTGAGTGGATGGATGAGTGAGTGGGTGGGTGGGTGGGTGAGTGAGTGGGTGGGTGGATGGATGATTGAGCGAGTGAGCGGGTGAGTGAGTGGATGGATGAGTGAGTGGGAGGGTGGGTGAGTGAGTGGATGGATGAGTGAGTGGGTGGGTGGGTGAGTGAGTGGGTGGGTGGGTGGGTGGATGGATGATTGAGCGAGTGAGCGGGTGAGTGAGTGGATGGATGAGTGAGTGGGTGGGTGGGTGAGTGAGTGGATGGGTGGGTGGGTGGGTGAGTGAGTGGGTGGGTGGATGGATGATTGAGCGAGTGAGCGGGTGAGTGAGTGGATGGATGAGTGAGTGGGTGGGTGGGCGAGTGAGTGGATGGATGAGTGAGTGGGTGGATGAGTGAGTGGGTGGGTGGGTGGGTGAGTGAGTGGGTGGGTGAGTGAGTGGATGGATGAGTGAGTGAGTGGGTGGGTGGGTGAGTGAGTGGATGGATGATTGAGTGAGTGAGCGGGTGAGTGAGTGGATGGATGAGTGAGTGGGTGGGTGGGTGGGTGAGTGAGTCAGTGAGTGAGTGAATGAGTGTGTGAATGAGTAAGTGAGCGGGTGAGTGAGCAAGTGAGTGAGTGAGTGAGTGGGTGAGTGAGTGAGTGAGTGGGTGAATCAGTAGGTGGGTGGATGATTGAGCGAGTGAGTGGGTGGGTGGGTGAGTCAGTGAATGAGTTAGCCCTTCATATTGTTACGTTTGCTCACCTTTCCCTTTCTTCCAAGTGTTTTGGCAATCTGTGGTTCAAGGGGGCGGCACACCAACCCTGGATAGCATCCTGGAAGTTGAGAAAGTAGAGGCATTCCTCAATTTTGTCCAAGTACGTACATACAACACACACACACACACACACACACACACACACACACACACACACACACACATTTATATACGTTATTATAATATACAGTCATATGCTTCTCTTCATCAACATGCACTTCTTGCAAGCCACAAAGACCCATGCAACCTGCAAGATTTGTTCAACATTGATCCAGTTATGTGCACCACACATTCATGGTGCAATTGCTGGTGTGTATTTAGTAGTGAAATGCTTGGCAGTGGTGTGACCAATGGAACTTATCCCTGCAGGGCAATGGGATTCTATCGGCAGGCACCATGCTTACCTATGTACACAACTTCCGCTATGTCGTGAACTACATAGGAGTCAGGGAAGGTCGTCCCACTCGTGATCTACCAATAAGCACTTTTCTGACTGATAGAAGCAGGCAGTACCGTCGGCAAGAAACCAAGAGTCAAAGTGACAGGTCATGGCAAGTGATGGATGGCAAGCAACAGTGGATTCACTGGTACGTACACACCTGCTGTGCTAGAAGCCATGTATGGCCCCTAGGTATACTCAGAACAGACCAGATAGGACTAGGTATGGGATACAGTGCAGTCTCATGTAGCCCCACTGCCATGCTGCTCTGACTAAACAAGTAGTCACACCAGGTTTCTATAGCATGCCAATTTAGCATCCAATAGTACGCTTTCCTGGGTGTGTGTGGAGGGGGGGGGGGGGGGGGGGTCAAGGAGAATGAAATACTAGGCCATCTGAGAATGATTCTGGGGTGCAATCTGATAGGTAAAAAGAATTGCATTTCTGCCAATTTTCTGTACTCTTAACTGGGAAGCTATATAGAATCTTTGGAGGCCATGTCCTTCTCCCCCAGTAGATTGAACCCCCCACACACGTCCCTAGACCATCCATCCCGAAGGCCAATTGAAAACAAGTGACGATCAGGCTAGGTCCACTAAACTGGCATACCACACACTAACATATTGCATCCAACCCCTCCACTACAGGCCTGAGGTACTTGCTGTTGTACAACAATGCCAGGAGGAATTTATCCACGAGAAGACTCGAAAAAAGAAAGCCCAGTTGAGCCAGTCCCTCCTGGCCTTGCTCATGTACACAGCAATCACTCCTGGCCGCTCGAAGGAGTATTGCACGTTGCAATACGAGGTCCACCGCAATGAATTGCCGCCTCTACATGCCAGCAGGAGACCCAATGCTCAGAACTGCCTCCACATCACTGAAAAGGGCGATGCAGGTTTCATGGCCCTAAGTGACCACAAAACTTCGAAGCACTATGGCTGCGACCATGTAGTGCTGAGTGGGGACAGCCCATTGCTTCGGCACCTGGCAGGGCACGTGCAGCTATATCGTCACATACTGTGCGGAGAACAAAGCCACAACTATCTGTTTGTAGTAAGTGCCCATGGCCAGCACACACTCACGCGGCAGTATAGGCAGCACAAAAACGGGGTGCATGCATGCATGCATGGGGACTACGTATGTATATGTGTATACATGTATGGGCGGTACCAGTGCATTATCAAATGTTCCATTCCCACAGAACAGCAGAGGAGGGCCATATGGGGGGCCAAAGTGGACACAGTATGTGAAAGGAATTCTCACAAAGTACACGGGCAAAGAGGTTGTACCTTCAACGCTGCGCTCCTCATTTATAACATACAATGAAAACCAGCCACTGACGGAAGAATTGAAGAAGTCAATAGCATCCAGCATGCGGCACACACGAGAGACGGTAAGAAGGCATGCAAGCTGTGCTTGTGTCATGCTTGACCAGTCTGAACACGACCCCATGGTCTACTCATCTATCTATGTTGTTTCTATACCGCAGGCCCTGCAGGACTATGACAGGCGTACAAGGCTGGATAGGACCCAAAGAGGGCACCAGTATGCCGAGGACATGCTAAAAGAGGCACTCAGTGGCACGCCCCTTGGAGCTGCTGCTCAGTGTCCCACAGGGGATGGCAGTGGAGGGGAGGATGACAAAGCTAACAAAGGAGCAGTGCTGCCACCCTCCTCCCCTCCCCTCCCCTCCCTCGAGAGTGCACCAGGACCCATTGCAACAACACAGCCTGCGGATCCAGATGAGGCGGAGGATCCCCCTGAGGCAGGAGAAGTAGTTGCTGTTGTTCATGCCGACTCTACCGTCACCGCCCCCCACGTAACCTTTGGCAGGGTCATCAAAGTGGACCGGGAGCTGGCACTCATCAGTACATTTCAAGAAGTGTCCCGGAATACATTTCGGTTCAGAATTGGAGTGGGCAGCAAAGAGAGAGTTCGGCTAAGGGACATTGTAACTCCCATCGACATGGTATACATGCAGAGCAACAACACTTACAGCCTCAGAACTGCCAAAACAGACATCCACCTTAGTAAAGTGCCACTGTTGTAACTGTAATAACTCACATTTATTATATGCCATTTATTATATGCTCTTTATTGTTTAACTGTACTGTGTTACACTTTATTGAAGTTTGTGATGAATAATTCACCAACGTCACTTCTGCACTTTACTGGGTAACAGTGCTTGGGAAGGGTAACTTCGGGGTAAAAGTGGGGTAACTTCGGGGTAAGGTGGGGTAACTTTGGGGCAAAGGTGGGGTAACTTTGGGGCAAAGGTGGGGTAACTTTCGGGTAAAGGTGGGGTCACTTTCGGGTAAAGGTGGGGCAAAACGTTCAGCAAACAGCTAGTCACCCTCCCAAACCCCAACCCCGCGCAGAAAATTTTTTTTGCCAAAATGTTCAGGTCGCCGTCTCGAGTCTAGATTCCAAAACCCCAATAACCCCAAAACCAGGGTCACTCCATGGCCAGGGTTAGGGTTAGGGTTAGGGTTAGGGTTAGGGAGTGAAACGTTGACAGTTACTCACCATTCGATCCACTTGTTCTTTGCCTCCAGAGCTTGCCAGCTCTGCTGAGCTGTCGAATGCGCAGTTTGCTTGCGGAACTTTTCCCGCAGCCTGGCCAGAGTGATGTAAAGTTCCTCCTGCTTGTAGTTCTTAATGTGATCTTTGCAGTAGAGGTAGCGTAGGCCGTATTGGAGGTGGTCCACGTACTGGGCTATGGTGCTGCCTAGTATCCCTTTCTTCACTAGAGACTGGACAAACTGTTGGATCATCTCTTCACTCCTCAGACAGTCTAGTGTTGGTGTCTTGCCCAGGGTGTCTTTAACATAGGCCAGGAACACTGGAGGTGGACAGGCAGATGGGCATCAGTGAGCACCCACCTAAGTTCTATCTGACAGTCATGATTCCCATTACAACAACTCCATGGCAAGGCATTGTTAATTAAGAGTCAAGTATAATTACTGACAAATGAAAATCATTGCAGCCACACCCTCTCCCCATATGGAGGTGACTCACACAGAATGTGGAGGGAGACCTTGTTCCATGTCACGAGACTGATGGCATCGCCCTCCCTCCGCAGACTGACAGGATCCACGTAGAAGCTTCTCATCTGCTCCATCCGACTCTCTAGGGCCGGGTACTGATGGACGTTCAGGTAGTTCCTTGCCCGCCCTCCCTTGTCTCGCCGCGGCATCTTAGGTACTGGCTCATAGTCGTCGTCATCACTGTCTGAGGAGGGGCAGGGGGGAGAGGGCGAGTGTGTTGGTGGGCTAACTGGATCCAGTCTCGGTGGGTTAACTGGGTCCTGTCTTGCTGGGCTAACTGGATCCTGTCTTGGTGGGCTAACTGGGTCCAGTGTTGGTGGGCTAACTGGATCCAGTGTTGGTGGGTTAACTGGATCCAGTGTTGGTGGGTTAACTGGACCCTGTCTTGCTGGGCTAACTGGATCCAGTGTTGGTGGGTTAACTGGACCCTGTCTTGCTGGGATAACCGGCTCCGGTGTTGGTGGGCCAACTGAATCCTGTGTTGGTGGGTTAACTGGATCCTGTGTTGGTAGGTTAACTGGATCCTGTCTTGCTGGGCTAATTGGATCCTTCCTTGGTGGGTTAACTGGATCCAGTGTTGGTGGGTTAACTGGATCCAGTGTTGGTGGGTTAACTGGATCCTGTCTTGGTGGGCTAATTGGATCCTTTCTTGGTGGGCTAATTGGATCCAGTGTTGGTGGGTTAACTGGATCCTGTCTTGGTGGAATAACTGGCTCTGGTGTTGGTGGTTCAACTGCATCCTTGCTCTGCAGACTGTCAGGAGGACCTCCCTGTGCCCTGGTGGCTAAAGCAAAAGCAGCCCTCAACACCAGCTGCATCATTTCCTCTGGAGACTGGGCGTTGGACATGGTTGCCTTTGTCCTGGGTCTTAGACATGGATGTAGCACCTCCACTTGCAGCCCCTTTTATAGCTGGGCCCTTGCCCCTCCCACAAGATGGCCCCTGCATGCCATGCTAGCCTTTGATGTCTGTGCCTGCAAATGTGTGCCCTATCCACAGGCACCATATAAGGTTAGGGAAAGTGTCGACATATAGGTAGGGTGGTAATCACTAGAAGGTGTGTAATCTGTGTGTAAATGGATTGTGGGGGCGGTGTTGGTGGCAATATTATGTACACGTTCATTTTCACACACACACACACACACACATACACACACACACACACACACACACACACACACACACACGTGCACATCCATTGAAAGGACGTGAGTGTGTGTGTGTGTGTGTGTGTGTGTGTGTGTGTGTGTGTGTGTGTGTGTGTGTGTGTGTGTGTGTGTGTGTGTGTGTGTGTGTGTGTGTGTAGGAATGTCAGGGTACACTGCACTGATGAGACCCAAACAGGTCGAAACTATGGCATACTCGTGCCATAGTCTGCAGTTCCCTGCAATTGATGCCGTATTTGTGCATGACGATTGTGCTTGTGCCTGTCTGATGCATTTGTGTGGTTGTGTGTGTGTGTGTGTGTGTGTGTGTGTGTGTGTGTGTGTGTGTGTGTGTGTGTGTGTGTGTGTGTGTGTGTGTGTGTGTGTGTGCACATGTGAGTGTGTGCATGTCTCAGCAGTCTCCGTTCTCCTCATGCAGGATGCAAGATGTTCACCAAAGACAGTAACCTTAACCTGCTTTTTCCTATAATTATGCAGTAATTTACAGTGTATTGAATATTATTTACAGTATATTGAATTATTTTATATTAATTTTCTTGTTATTATACCCATAACTCATCATGCCCAGAGGGATTCCTCTGGGCATGATGGCTGCATGAGGAGTAAGGGGGGTGGCGCATTTTTAAGGAGATTGTCCCCATGTGTGCGTATGCAATTACACCAAGATGGGCCCTGAAGAGAATCACCTTAACCCTCTCCAAAGGAGTGATAAGGTGGTGGGTGTGCGTTCACCACGCAAGATGAGGAGTGCCATCATTGGAGAACGGGTCCAAGCATTATCTTTTCACTCCCTTGGCGAGGATTAAGGTGATTCCTTTCGGGACCCATCTCAGCGGCCCTGCCAAATCAGTGCCCCCTCACTTCTCATGTACCCGTCACGCGCAGATGGATCCATCTGGGCATGATGGATGCATGAGGAGTGAGGGGGTGGTGGGGTTTTAAGGCACAAGACCTGCCATACCACTGACTTGCGCCAATATAGTTGGTATGGCTGTCTGACCATGGATAATGTATTCATACCCTCCCCCTATGAATATATTATCCATGGTCAGACAAATATTACGTAATGGTCACGTGATTTTGCCTGTCGGAGGAATAATATAAATGCCTATACATGCCAGGTTCTGCTTACAGCAGCCCCTATCCTTGTATACATAAGGTGCACTTTTGGGCCTTCAAAAGTGACAGAGCAAAATGGGATCTGAATAGGCCAAAATTGCATGGTACACTTGAAATTGCATGCTCAAGGCAGGCATACAAAACCAGCATCATGCGGCACTCCTCAGCCAAACTGCTATGCTGCTGTACTTAAGAGGACTCCGCCCACAAGCTTCAACTGCAGGTTTGCAGACCATTCACTGCAGCATGCATGCACTGGCGCACAATGTAGTGGTACCATGCTGCATTTGAGAGTTGGGGCTGCAGCATGCTCCATTCGGGGAGGTGCACGTCCCACATGCAGGTTAATAGGGCCCTTGCAAAATTGCATAAAATGACTCCAGAAAAAATGTGCAAATGCATTTCATTTTTACATCTCTGCTGTGCATGCATGTCATGGATTGCACATACAAGATTGCAGCTGTTCAGTGCGTGCACAGCGTCTGCTGCAGTCCTCAATGTGTCCCTAGCGGAGGGGCTATAATTATAGGAAGTACGTTCGATAATTGTCACGCGATTCATACGCGTGCACGTGTCTGGAAATATGGCGGCGTAAACAGAAGAATTGGAGGCCTGCCGGGGAATGGCGTCGACGGTGGCAACCTGGACACACTAAAAAGGGATCCCTTGCCAAGATAAGTTGAATTACCTTTTTCTTTCACTGGTCTATGATATTTTCGGCCCCGACGTTTTCAACAAAGCCACAACGCTGTCAAACTAGCCGCTAGTTTGATAGCGTTGTTGTTTAACCCTAAGTTAGGCCAGACAAATTCGATTCCCGGTTTATTGTCCCTGCCCGCATGCATTTATACCCAACCTCTCCAACTTTCAGTATTCACTTTTACAGTACTTGACGATAAACAGTGAATCAAGTTTGCATGGCCTTACGGCTTTCAATGTGTGCAATCGCTCAAGTGTGTATGTGTGTATGTGTAAGTGTTCCCTTATGGTGGGGTAATGTTTGGGGGTACAGTCACTCCTTGTGGCAGGGCTCTCAAAACGACTTGTTTCAAGTGGTCATCCAGTGAACTGTGCGGTGAGGAGGCACACCACAGGACTGAGCGCACCATTGGGTGCTCAAGTCCCCAGTCCAGGGCGTGCCTCCCGAAGAACCCCAGCCAGTAATCTTCAATGCCGTAGTTCACCAGCAGCTCGACTGGCTCTTCCCGTAGCTCTATTCTTTCCTCAGCGATGACCACTGCACCAGCGTGTTTGTGATATGAAAAGCGTGTGTTGCAGTGGGCCTGCGCCTTGTCTTCAATTAGGGAGAATTGAAAAGGCCCTGGCTGCCGGCAAAGGCGAACCATTAGGGAGAGGGCTTGCCGCAGGCCGCCCTGGTTTAGATATCGCCCAATGTTCTCGCCGTCGTACCTGAGGGCAGACAATAGTGATGTATATATCACCATGGAATTCTTGGTTAAATGTTCTGTAGTGCTGTACCTATTGCTGTCAGTTCCTGCTTACACGTGATGTATACATGTATGTATGTATTGTACTGTATACGCTTTAACTTTCGCGGTTTTCGCGGATCAGCAACCATCCGCGAAAGTTTCACCCCGCGAAAACTTACACAAGGCTTTATTTCTCCTGTTGGAGACTCTGCAACCGCGGAAGTAAAAACACGAAAAACGTGAAAACTCGCGAACCACGAAAGTTTAACCCCGCGAACGTTAAAGCGTATACAGTATGCTTGTATGTATGCATGCATGTATGTATGTATGTATGCTTGTATGTATGTATGTATGTATGTATGTATGCTTGTATGTATGTATGTATGTATGTATGTATGTATGCTATATTCATATGTAATGAAGTGAGGGCTTCTCAGCTGTCTCAGGCATCAGAAAGGGTTGGTTCTCTAATACCAGCTTCACAACAGGGTTGAAAACCTTGGCAACGTTTTCAACCCTGTTGTGAAGCTGGTATTAGAGAACCAACCCTTTCTATATTCACATGTAATGCTACCTTAATAGCATTACTACAGTGCAACAGTGGCTGCCTCCTCCTATGTGCTCACCTGAAGCTGTTGTAGTGGCGGCCTCCATGCAGTGATAGGGTGTACTCCAGTTCATGGTGTGGCAGGCTGTTCATCTCTCTAGTCGTGATGGTGCGGCTCCCATAGCCACACAGAATGGCCTTCTTTCCAACGAAGGGGTTGGCGTGTTGGTGAGGGGTACGAGAGCGCACAAATGTGCCCTGACCTGCACCGTCCTCCCGGCTCTCCCAAATCAAGGCGTGGCTGACATGCCGCATTGTTGACTGGTTGGTGACCATAAACTCATTCCCGTTCATGGTGAAGTGTACAGCCTTGCGTGAGGCAGAGAAGCTGGACCGCAGCCTGTGTGGTCGCAGTTCTGGCGACTTAGCCAGGTTGGGTGGAAAGTGGGAGAAGACTCCTGTGGCTGTGGCCTCTGCCTCAGCAAAGGCTGCCAAGTAGTTGGCAGGAGCATTGGGCATAGGGTAGGACAGCCCTGCCTGCAGGAGCCTCTCGCTAGGCGAGGTGGTGATGCCCTGGCTGTTGGTAGTATGGACATCACACACCAGCAGCCTGGCATGGATGTCCATGTCACCTGCAGTGTAGATGGTGACCCGGGAGGCACGGGCCATTTCCCCCCGAGCAATACAAAGGGCCTTGTACCCCAGATGGTGGGCCTTGTTGCTGGCGTGGTACACATGGGCCAACTCAATCGCGTCGTGGGCGTGGCAGCGGAACTGTACCAGTTGACCACGCATGCCCTCAGCCCAGGTGGCGGTGGGTGTCCTCTCCCGAACAAACTGCAGCAGCCCTGGTATGTGGGCCGCCACCAAGTAGCCCCCATCCCCGTCCACCCAATCTACCGCTTCAACCGCTTGGCCCACGGCTACCTCAAACCGGTACCACATGCCCAGTTGGCTGAGAGGGAGGGGAAGCGGTAAACCCTGTCCCTGCAACTGGCCGATGGCATGGTGAAGCTCCATGATGAGCATCCTGGCGTGTGTGGGGGAAGGAGTAGATGTATGTACGGAGGAGCTGAGTAGGGTGTGGGTGGGAGGCATGGTGCTGTGCAGAATGATGCACTGTCGGAAGAAGGTAGGCGTTATGTTGGCCCACAGATCTCTTGCAAACCTAGTCTTGGCTTCAGTGATGCGGCATGGGGCGGTGCTTCTCCTCCCTTGTGCATCTCCATTCATCCAGTGGAGGGTGCGAGTGCAAGCCCCACACCCACAGGCAGCAAGGGTGCTGGAGTACTGCTCGAACTCTTGCTGACAACCAGCATTTGCAATGGCCACCAGGATGCCATTGCGGTCCTGAGCAGTGGTGGCACCAGCACGAGTGATTGTCTGCCTGAGGAACCCTCCAATGTGGTACTGCGCAAGAAGGGTCACACGATTGACCAGCTGGAGGAGGAACCGGATGTGGATCATGTGATCCTTGCAGTTCCATGCCTCCAAGTCGACTGGGTCAGTGGAGGCTGGGGAGGGACAGGGTGACTCCGGCTGGAGGACAGAGCCGGTGTTTGCCAGCAGGGATGCCATGCCAGGCAACTGGCTTGCACAGGAACCGCCACCTGCATCCTGGCAGTGCAACAGCTCTGCTGCCAGTGAGACAAATGCTCTGGGATTTTCCCCCGTGGCATAGAGTACTGTTGCCTTAGGCGTTTTGGCTTGCTGGCAGTAGATGGGGAGCTGCATAGCACTTTGTATGGCAACAATCCTCCCCCTGCTATCTACACGGTAGCCCCCCCACACTCTGGCGTTGCCCATCCTCTCGACCTGCTGTGCTTCCTCCCCTTCCACCGTTGCTTCTCCCTCTGAGTTCTCTTCTTCCTCCTGCCCATCCTCCGTTGCCTGCCCTCTCACATCTGAGGGGACTTGCTCCTCCTCCTCCTCCTCCTCCTCCATCTCCATGTCGTGATCCTCCCCTTGCTCTTGCCCCTCTTGCTCCTCCTCCACCCTGTGCTCCTCCTCCTCCACCTCTCGATCCTCCCCTTGCTCCTGCCCGTCTTGCTCCTCCTCCTCCTCCATCTCCAAGCTCCCCTCACCAGGAGCATCCCCATGCCTGGGCCTCTTGCGGCGGGAGGGGTCTCCAGCACATCTGCCCAGTTTGTGCAGATGAGGCTGGAGGGGGGCCGTGATGGCCGCAGCCGTGTTGCTGTCTAGCAAGGGCAACAAGGACAGGAGTAGCTCCACTGCCTCGCGGCAGCGTTCAGTTGCGTCTCCTGAGGTGGGGATTGGTGTGAATATAGCAGAACCACGAGGTCAGCTGCACTACCACACGGAGGGAGACCCAGTGCAGCAGCAGGGCTAAACTCACTTTCTCTATCCATCGAACAAAGCAGGCAGAGCCAGAAAATGGTGGCCAAGTACCTATCCCAGTCACCTTTAAGGTGGCACATCCAGGATGCTGCCAAGTGTTTATCCTCCATTGGAAGGATGTGCATGTGTTTGCAGTAAAGTATGTTTTAATCTTTCACACTACAGTGGTCTGTTGTGGCAACACATTTCAAGGCGATATTCCTTCCTTCGATCCTTCCTTCTTTCCTCTCTCTTGAGAAGGGCGCAGCGAATTCCTATGGATAGAGGTCCAGTGGCGGCTGCGCCGAAGGGAGGTGAACAGCGAGTCAGCCGTGTCAGTGGGTTTTAGACAGTACTTGGAATGATTGGCTTCTGTGCCACTTCCATTTCTACTGTCCAAAGTGTGTTCTTAGGGTTAGGGGTTCTAATGTGGATAGCTAGCTAGCTAATTGCATTCCTAGCTAGCTAATTGCATTCCTAGCTAGCTAATTGCATTCCTAGCTAGCTAATTGCATTCCTAGCTAGCTAATTGGCATGCACACACACACACACACACACACACACACACACACACACACACACACACACACACATTGGGACTGTCTGTTGTTGTGCAACAGTTATGTAAAATGTGTGTGTGTGTGTGTGTGTGTGTGTGTGTGTGTGTGTGTGTGGTGTGGGTGGGTGTGTGGGTGGGTGTGTGGGTGGGTGTGTGGGTGTGGGTGTGATTGTGGGTGTGATTGTGTGTGTAGGAATGTCAGGGTACGCTGCACTGATGAGACCCAAACAGGTCGAAACTATGGCATACTCGTGCCATAGTCTGCAGTTCCCTGCAATTGATGCCGTATTTGTGCATGACGATTGTGCTTGTACCTGTCTGATGCATTTGTGTGGTTGTGTGTGTGTGTGTGTGTGTGTGTGTGTGTGTGTGTGTGTGTGTGTGTGTGTGTGTGTGTGTGTGTGTGTGTGTGTGTGTGTGTGTGTGTGTGTGTGTGTGTGTGTGTGTGTGTGTTAATGGATTATGTGCATATGTGCTGTGATCTTTTCACGTACATGGAGTTATGCTTTTTGTATAGACAGCATGGTAGTGCTGTCTCTATGTAGGAATGGTGGTGATTGTTATATGTTGTAATACATTGGATTCACATGGTGCTGTCTTTCACCATATACCCCCTGTCTCCTTCCTCTCCCCCTTCTCTCCCACAGTATTCCAACAAACTGGTCTTCCTGGTGGGACACGCCAAGGCCTGAATGGGTGGATCGCCCTCTGACAGACTTTCATCAACTGTACATACATGCATATGATTTTATGATTTCATTTTATTCTTATATGAAATGATTTTATTGCATCTATTAATTATCATTATGTACATGGACGGATGGCACGGTGTGCGCATGGATAAGCTCCCATCTCAATGTACACGCGGCATGATCCATCGTCTGGACATGCCAAGGTGCACGGGGGCGGGGCCTGGGGGTGCCAGCATTGTACAAGCCGCAGCATCCCATGACATTGTACATGGATGGATGGCGCGGTGTGTGCATGGATGTCAATGCATACAGCATGCACATGGTCCCGTACAAATCGCATGGGGAATGCATCAATGTACCATGTCAGGATCCATCCATCCATCCATCATGCATGGATGGATCCATCTATGCATCCGTCCATGCATGATGAGAGAGAGAGAGAGGCGGTCTGGACTTTACTTTTTTTAATGGCATTTTCCCCAACACCTGCTTACAGCGCTCCCATCTCAATGTACACGCGGCATGATCCATCGTGTGGACATGCCAAGGTGCACGGGGGTCATGCGCACTGTCATGACATGAGCTGAGGAGAAGGGTATGCATGCATGTACAATCAGACATGCCCATGTACATTACTCTTACTTGCATGGCATGCTCATGTGCATTCTCATGCATTGACCTTAATGCATGGAGCATGCGTGTGGACATGTACCAAACTCATTGTGGATGCATCCCATCGCATCCGCCCATGTGCGATCATGCTGGGCATGCATCCATAATGCACAGATGGATCCATCCGCGCATGACGGGCACATGAGGAATGAAGTAGCACTGATTTGGCAGGGCCATTCCTGCCTGCAGCTGATTACACTGAGATGGGTCCCGAAAGGAATCACCTTAATCCTCGCCAAGGGAGTGTAAAGATGATGCTTGGACCCGTTCTCCCATGATGGCACTCCTCATCTTGCGTGGTGAACACACACCCGCCACCTTATCACCCCCTTGGGAGGATTAAGGTGATTCTCTTCCGGGTTCATCTCGGTATAAATTGTGTACACATGCGGTCATGTATATGCATTTATTTTATTCCTCCTACACCCTAAAATAATGATTATAATTAATATTGTTAGAATGCATTTTAAAATTCGTGTTTAATTATGAAATTTAATGCACTAGACTGATTAATTCTACACCCTAATTATATTCTGAGGTCATTCGATGACCACGTACCCCAAAAAATGGCCGTCCAATGCTATGAATATGATTTTACTAAGAAGCACATGTTTGCAAATGGCCGCCCTGAGGGATGGACTCTGGGCCACAACATGTGCTAGGGCAGCAAGATCAGGTTAGTGATGGATTTTTTCTATTATGTTCTTTTTCTTTTACCTTTAATACCATTTTTAAACTGTTTCTTTCCTCCCTCGACAGTTCATGGTAGTTTTTGCAATTATTTTTGTAATTAAGTCTGTGATGCACGATTGTAGCCTGAATAACAGCTTGTATGTGCGGTCTGTGTGCGTGTTTAATTTTTTTACGTCCGTGCGTGCGTCTTCTCTTGCGTGCGTGGTAGTGCTGTGAACCTAGGTCTTCTACTTTGTAATAGTTAAATGCTGACCAAGAGGTGTCTCTGAGATTTAGAGCACGAGGCACGAGGGCGTGAAGCGCCCGAGTGCCGAGTGGTCTAAATCTTCAGAGACACCGATTGGTCAGCATTTAAGTGTTATAGATCCCAACGATTGGGCAAGGAGCGGCAGCGAATCAGTTTAACTACTCGTACTTGCGTCATCACGCGTCTTCAGGAAGTAGTTAGCAATTTCTGACAATGGCCGAGAAAACGTCGTTTGGTTATGGGGTTTGTCATCTCGCAGCAGACGTTTCTAAAGGTCGGCAGTGGATGCGGCGTGTAAGCTAAACGTAAGCTTATTCACTGTCAGCCCCGTCAGCCACAGCGTTTCCCAGAGCGGTGTCCTGAGCCTGTCCCCAGCTCGTAACCAGTTCCTTTCTCGGCTCTGGTTCGTAGGCCGCTGCATGCCGGATTGTTGCGTTACTCTGTTTGTCGACGAAACAAGTAAGCCGAGCGAACTGTGCATCGTATGTTGTGGAATTAGCTACTATTGTTATCGCAGCTGCAGTTTCTCTGCTATAGACCACGGGCCCAAGTCACGCCCATGCTCTAAATCGCTATTTAGAGCATAGGCGCGAACGCCGCGCGTGCTACGCCCATGCTCTAAATCGGCATTTAGAGCATAGCGCGAAGGACGCGCGTGCCACGCCCATGCTCTAAATCGCTATTTAGAGCATAGGCGCGAATGCCGCGCGTCGAATTAGAACACGGCTAGTCGAAATAGACCACGGCGCGGAACAACACCCGGGGTGTCTACGACGTTTAGAAACATCGTTTAGATGCACGTTACCATGGCAACGGGATCTATAATCAGTTATTGGGGCATAGATATTGGATATTGTTCAATTAAATTACATAAATTGTGATTGAAGGAATTTGTAATAATTCCTTCAATCAGCAAGAAAATGTGGGTTTACATGGCCCGTCTGAACATGCATTTAAGATGGGGGTGGTACTGCAAGTGTGTGTGGTGACTGTTAGATGGCATTGTGGATGTCAATGTTATCAGATAGCAGTGTGTAGAGTTTGGTGTCGGGGTTGTAGTTCACCCCAACCGGAAACACGATCCGGTCTCGCGCCGCTTTCCCAAGCCGACCTGCTGTACAGCGGTAGTTGCTACCACCGATATCCTGAAAGGGCAGGTAGCTAAGGTCGGTCTGGTTTATCCGCAAGACCTTCCCTAACTCGACCACTGGATTCACTGGTGTTGACCCTGGCAGCACAATGGCCACCAAATCTCCCAGGTTCGGCCCATCTGAGTCTGCGTCGCTGTCATTGTTGGTGGGCACCTGATTCAAATGGGAAGGCCCAGGCTGGGAGGGGTCCTTGGTCACCTCAGGTTCCTTGGGGCCATTCCCTGTTGCAAGGGCCTTCTGTAACAGATGGGCAGTGTAGTCTTGCCCCTTGCTCTCCCTGTCCACCTGTGACCTTCTATCATAGTGCTCCTTCTGCTACATTTGCGAGAGGGGTGGGGGTGGGACACATGTCACTTCACATATGTAGGTATGTAGGTAATTGAGTGAATGCATCTGCTGTGCTCTCCATGGTGCCTGGTCCATGGGGCGCTCACCGCTCTCCTGCTGTGGCGCATAGATGCTGCCATTGCTTCCTTTTCTGCCTCTGAGAGGCCTACCCTTTCGCAGTGGGTGACAAAGATGGATCGGATCATGGTGGGCCCTATCCTTCTGCCCGTGTGGCGCTCCAGGGTGCCCTCAACGTAGGAGGTCCAGCTGCCAGCTGTATAGGGTGCTCCCCTCTCATTCTGAGGAAGAGGGGCAATTTAAATGCAAGTGTTCGTGGGGGGTGTACTATGTATGTGTGGGGGTGTACTGACCAGGAAGAGGGTCGTAGTGCTGGCCGGGCCGACCAAAGCTGGTCGGTGAGTGTTTAGGTGCAGCGCCAGGTGCTGCAGCAGCTGCCCCTCCCGAAGTGGCTGGAAATGATCTCCATAGGACTTGTGGGTCTTATAGTCGCCTAGCAGGATGTAGGCCTGCCTACCATCATCGGTTATGTGCAGGCAGTTGGCCTGCGCGGGGTCCACAGCAGGTTGGGGCAAGGTGTCATGGATCCGGTAGTGCAGGGTCTGAAACTCTTTCGAGCGGCCGGGGGGAAGGGCAGTGTAGAACAGAAGAAGAAGGAATCGCTGTGACTCCATGGCCTTCCTCCTACTCCCAGCTGCATCACTGAATGCTCTTTGTTGCTGCTTCACAGCCTGAAGAATGCCATCCCTGGATGCAGAGCAAAGGGTTATCAAAGTTTCACAAAGGGTTTACTAAGGGTTACAAAGATTTCACAAAGGGTTACAAAGGCTTGCAAAGGGTTACATTGGGGTGACAAAGGGTGAAGGGCTCTTTTGTGTAACCCTTTGGTGTGGGGTGTGGGGAAGTGCAAACAAGTGGGGTGAGGTTAGGGTTACAAGGGGTTAAGTTACTGGGGGCCAGGGTTAGGGTTAGGGTTCTATCTTCAGCGCGGAAGGCGTGCGTTGTAGACTTGTCTGAGCTCGCTTGTAGTAGACATTGAGGCCTCATGTGCCCTGAAACGTCGCTGTAGACACGCCACAGTCCTTTTATGCTGCAATTCCACGTATTGTATGCACAGCAAGCATTCTATGCTAGCCTTAGCTCTCTAGAAATGACCATGGAGGCCTCCTGTCCTTAGAAACGCCGCTGTAGACTCGCCGTAGACCTTTCTGCTAAGGTGCAGTTGGGGTATAGTCAGAATCAGGCGCCATGGACGCGCTTTAGCCCTATGAAACATAGCATATCTGCGTAGGAATGCACTTATGGCCCACCATCAAGTCCTCTTGTGCCTACAGTACGTTTTGCCCGATAGGTTTGGTTGTACGGAAATCATTTACATATGTGTTGTCTTGTGCACATGCAGCCAAAGAGCCACAGCCTTAGCGTCGGTCATAGGTGAGTCTCCCCCAGCACGCACCACGTAGTGACTATGTACATGTGTAGTAGTTAGGTGTTGTGTGGCGTTAGACCAGCTGCTCCTCAGTGACAATTTAGGTCCCAAATTCGCTACCTAGTCTCTATTCTATGCCGTCGTTCTATTGCGCATAATTGGGTGCCATCGTGAAGTTAGGTGTCGTGGATGGATCGCTACACATGCTTACCGTCATGATTACAAATTGTTAATGCAACAGGTACAGTCGTTGATAGTGGGTGATAGCAAATTTTAAACAGAGTCATGTAAGTGGGTGTTTGTGTAGGTGAATTTCTGTTGGGGTGGATAGGAGTTGATAGGTGTTCTCTGTGGCTTTGTACTGGAAATCTACGGGATATACCCACTGATCCACAGTGGCTTTCCGTATATCCCCGAGTTTGCAGTGGTATCTGTTACCTCCAACGTGGTTGAGTGGCAAATACCTGAGCGTCGTCTTGGCTTTGTCAATCCGCATGACTTTGCCCACGTCAACTTTTGGCTTCACTGCGGTGGAGTCTGGCAGCACGATTGCGACAATGTCTCCTAGATCAGGTCCTTCGTTGTCACTGTCACTGTCGCTGTCAGTTGGTGGCTCTCTGGTGGATGGCCCGGCCGAGTCCTCAGTGGTGGTGGTTGCCGAGGACAGGGCCTTCTCAAGTAGGCCTCCGGTGTACTTCCTGCCCTTCTTTTCCCTGTCCACCTGTGTGCGTCTGTCGTAATGCTCTTTTTGCTGCATATTCACGAGTGGATAGGGATTCACGTTAAAGTTGGTAGGCATAGGTTCATGGGTGGATATATGTTTGTGCATGCTGGTTGCAATGGAGTGAGTAGGGTTTGAATGCACATGTCAGTGCTTGCTCACCGCTCGCCTGCTGTGCCGCATGGCTGTGGCCATAGACTCCTTTTCTGCTTCTGAAAGGTTTGACTTCTCACAGTGGGTAACGAAAATGGATCTCAGCAAAGTGGGGCCAATCTTTTTCGCAATGTGGCGTTCAAAGATTCCCTCAATGTAGGCAGTCCACGAACTGGCACTGTATGGTGCTCCCCTATCGTTCTGTACCAAAGAAAGAATTGAGTTAGAGAACGACAACTGCACTGTGATGGTGATAGCAGTGATTCCGGTGGTGGTGTATACATGCATAGGTGTACCATATATATAGTTATATGTATGTCTTGTACTCACTAAGAAGAGGGCAGTGGTCTGTTGTCCTGCTCCCAGCAGGACCTCCCTGTGGTGACTTAGGTGTATCACAAGGTGACTCAATAGCTGACTGTCATCGTCCAGGGGGAGGAAGTGGTCCCCGTAACTCTTGTGAGTCTTGTAATCGGCCAATAGAAGGTAGGCTTGCCTGCCATCCGTAGTGATGTAGAGGCAGTTTGGCCTCGCTTGGTCCACCACTGGCATTGGTAGTTTGTCGTGGATGGCCACGTGTAACGTTTGGAACTCCTTTGCACGGCCAGGTGGGAGGGCGGTGTAGAAGAGCATGGCCAGTAGTTTCTGAGACTCCTGGGCCTTTATGCGGGGGCGGGTTGCTCCTTCAAAGAGACCCTTCTGCTCCTTGACTGCAGCCAGAATGTCATCCCTGCATAGAGAAGGGAGGAGGGTAGGGGAGGGTGGCATGGACGCCGTGGAGTAGGTATATGTAAGGCTTTGAGTTGCTCCAATGCAACTCTTTGGTATAGCTTTGACACTTAGCCCACCACTGAAAGTTGTCAAATCCCCCTCAGACTCACCATTCGGCCCACTTCTGCTGTGCTTGCAATGCTTGCCAGCTTCGGCGTGCTGTAGAGGAGACGACCTGCCTACGGCACTGCTCCCCGAGTCTGCCCACGTTTATGTAGTGCTCCTGCTCGCTGTACTCCTTTCCATCCTTTATGTAGAGGTAGCGTAGGCCATACCTCAGGTTTTCGAGGTATCGTGAAATGGTGATGCCCTGGAGAGGCTTTTCTTTCAGGGTTAACACGAACCCCTCAATCATTTCAGCGTCCAAGAGGCACTCAAGGGCGGGGCTGGTCTGCTGTTCTTCTTTTACGTATGCAAAGAAGACTAAGTGTGTGCGAGGGAAAGGGATTAGCGGGTGAGGGGGTCTCAATTGTACAGTGTGTAGACAGACATGATGTGTGATCTACGTACGTAGTGTGGAGCCTGTGGCATAGTCTGTGTGCGTGGGGATGGGTGGGTAACAAGTGGCAGGTACACTGACTTACGTAGATGGTGCAGCTGTACTCTCTCCCATGTGATCGATGCAATGGGGTCCCGGCCCCTCTGTAGGCTGACCGGGTCCGTGAAAAAGCGCCTCATTTTGTCCATTTTCTCGCATAGTGCCTCATGCTCTGGAGCATGGATATCGAGGTAGCTCCTCGTGCGTCCTCCTTTATTGGAGGCAGTCCCTTGATGCTGCCGTTTGGCTGGTGGCTGGTAGTCGCTACCACCATCGCTGTCACTGCTGCGTAAGAGAGAAGCCGCATATGTAATGCATTTATGCCGCCAATTCACTTGTATGTATGTATGTATGGCTATGAAATTTCTGTTGCAATGTAAACAGTGTGAGGGAGGTGGGCATGCAGTGTTTCTCTTAAGATGGATGGGTTGGTGTGTGTGAGACCTTGTTGGGGTGGATTGGTGTTCTGTCCCGGTCTCAGTGGGTGGGTGTTCTGTCGCGGTCTCAGTGGGTGGGTGTTCTGTCGCGGTCTCAGTGGGTGGGTGTTCTGTCCCGGTCTCAGTGGGTGGGTGTTCTGTCCCGGTCTCAGTGGGTGGGTGTTCTGTCCCGGTCTCAGTGGGCGAGTGCTCTGTGGACGCCTTGGTGGGTGGGTTCTCGGTGGCCATCTCAGTGGGTTGATGCTCCGTGGCCGTCTCTGTGGGTGGGTGCTCGGTCCCAGTATCAATGGGTTGGTGCTCCGTGGGCACTTCAGTGGGCGGGTGCTCTGGCCCCGTCTCGGTGGAGAGGGGGCGAGTCTCGGTAGGCTGGAGCTCTGTGCCAGTCTCAGCGGGGTAGGGCTCTGTGCCAGTCTCAGTGGTGTGGGGCTGTTGGTGAGCCTCAGTGGCGTGGGGAAGGGTCTCAGGGGTGTGGAGTTGTGGGGGAGTCTCTGTGGGGTGCTCATGGATGGATGCACCTCCTTGTCTGCCTGTGGGAAGGTAGGTATAGGTAGGTAGGTAGGTAGGTAGGTAGGTAGATGGCTTGGTACTGAAGGTATCAGTGATTACTACTTTGGTAGGTAGGTAGGTAGGTAGGTAGGTAGGTAGGTAGGTAGGTAGATGGCTTGGTACTGAAGGTATCTGTGATTGCTACTTTGGTAGGTAGGTAGGTAGGTAGGTAGGTAGGTAGGTAGGTATATTAGGTAGGTACGTACGTACATAGGTGGTTCGGTATTGAAGGTATCAGTGATTGAAACTGTTAGGGATTAAGGTTAGCCGGCCATTGTGGTGTTGCAGGGACTGCTCATACCTCTTTGTGAGCCCTGTGCCGCCAGGGCAAAAGCCGATTTCCACAGAAGTTTCCAAAAGAGGTCCTCTTCGCCCGCCATAGTCAACTTGCGCTTCTTTCTCTTTGGACTAATGCACTGGCTGTATGGGCGCCTCCTTTTGTGGGCTAGCCTAGACCCCACCCACAAAATGGTCCCATCTGCATTCCTGGTTGCGACCACAACAGCACAACAAACAGCTCCACTGTTGCGACCACAAATCACAACAAACAGCTCCACTGAGCAAATAACAAACTGATTAATTCCTGGCCTAATGTCCCCCAGGTTGGGCGATGTCATTGCGTTGTCCCGCCCACAAGATGGCCCCTTGTACGTACATGCCCTTTGCCATGCATGCCTGTGGTGGGTTGGTGGTGGGTTAGGAATTTAGTTGATTTTCATTCAAATCACACTGATTACAGCTTACAAATGACAATACAAATAGTGGTTAAGCGTTCCTGTGTGTTTCTCCTATAGCCAAATTATTATGGTGCTCCTTATTTATTTATTTATGTGTCTAATCCCTCTTCTCTTTTGCCTCCTCCTCCTCCCCCTTTCTCTTCTTTTCATTCCCTCTCTTTTTCCCGCGTGAGCCCCTCTTCCTCCCTCGCCCCTGTCCCGCCCCCTTCACACTGCCATAGTAATGAGTGTGTTGGTGGCTGCCCCCCGTGAAATGTACTGACCCCTCAGGGACGACCGCCCTCGGGGGAGGTGGCTGCCTCGAGGATGACGCCCCCCCGTCCCCCTTTTCAGTTGGGGGTGGAGCCTTTGGCGCAGTCTTTGCCTCCTTCTGCAGTGGAAAAGTAAGTCACTGTCTGTGTGTGTAGGTGTTTGAGTGTGTGTGTGTGTGCGTGTGTTGTGCTCAGGTGGGTTGGGTGTTTGTGTCTGCCGGTGCTTGAGGGAGTGTGGGTGTTGTTAGCGGGTGCTCCAGTGGCGAGTGCGTGTGACTGTGAATTGGCTTGAGCACTGCACTGATGAGCCCCAGAAGGGCGAAACGGCTTCATCATTGAAGCCGTCTGCAGTTACAGCATTGTTTGCATGTATGTGTGGGTGGGTGGGTAGGTGTGGGCGGGTGCTCCAGTGGCGAGTGTGTGTGACTGTGCATGCGTGTGACTGTGAATTGGCTTGAGCACTGCACTGATGAGCCCCAGAAGGGCGAAACGGCTTCATCATTGAAGCCGTCTGCAGTTACAGCATTGTTTGCATGTATGTGTGGGTGGGTGGGTAGGTGTGGGCGGGTGCTCCAGTGGCGAGTGCGTGTGACTGTGCATGCGTGTGACTGTGAATTGGCTTGAGCACTGCACTGATGAGCCCCAGAAGGGCGAAACGGCTTCATCATTGAAGCCGTCTGCAGTTACAGCATTGTTTGCATGTATGTGTGGGTGGGTGGGTAGGTGTGGGCGGGTGCTCCAGTGGCGAGTGTGTGGGACTGTGCATGCGTGTGACTGTGAATTGGCTTGAGCACTGCACTGATGAGCCCCAGAAGGGCGAAACGGCTTCATCATTGAAGCCGTCTGCAGTTACAGCATTGTTTGCATGTATGTGTGGGTGGGTGGGTAGGCGTGGGTGAGAGTGAATGCATGCATGGCTGCATACCAAGGCCCGTAAGGCCAGCTGCAGGGCCCTCAGGAGTTCCTCCTTGCTCTGCAGGTAGGAATGTGATGTGAAAGTGGCAATCGTGCTACCTATTTGGATCGCACTCACCATGGACTCGGCGCTGTCCTCATCTAAGATGGCATCGTCAAACTCCATCGTGTCCTGTCATTACATAACGTGCATGTGTCATTTGGTCAATAATTATTGTTTGAAATATCAAGTATCAACTGCGTGTGCATGTTCTCCGCTTGCCTTATGCCCACCTTCGGCCATGTTGCATGCAAGATAAAATTATTATTATGATAGTGCGCGTGTGGTTGCGTATGCTATGCAAGGTGGCCTCGCATTGCTGCCAGCACGAGCCTTTGCAGACAAGGGAGCACCAGCATGTCGGAAGGGTAGAGGAAAGTGCCAGGAGTGTGGCCACTCCGCCAGATGACCTCCCCCTGGAGTGTAATGCGAACGAACGCCTCGTAACGATGACCTCGTCGTATGGGCGCCGTCAAATCGTCCTCAAAACCGTCAAAACACACAAAACCTAAGAGACAACTATCACACACGACTGCTAATCTAACCCCGAAGCCCTGTTCAAACCGCTGTCGGCGAACTAGAGCCCTAACGCCCGATTTTCAGCCTGGACACGGGTCCAGGACAGAATGGGAGCGAAAACCGACATCACCGACGACAGATCTGCTGTTGAACCATCCAGACGCGCACAGAACACTGGAAAACACACGCGCATACCCACGCCCGACGCTTTTTTAAGACTGCCGCGACATGGGTGCAGCACCCATGTGACCCTTGACCCCGCTATACCTTATGTACAGGGACAAGGCAGACAGCCTTGCGCTGCACGGCGATGAAGCAGCCCAAGCGCCTAAACATCACACACCAAGACTGATCTCCTATGGCTATCCAATGAAGCTAATTTCGTGCAGAAGTCTTTCTGCGTTTACCGGGCAGGCGACGCCGATTTTGCAGAAGATGGGGCTGCAGCCATTTATGCGATTGCGCAATCCGGGAGCTGCAACAAAATACTATTCGACCGAGCAGCGCTTTTCCAAAGGTATGCAGCAAGCCGTATGTGCATGACATTAAATATTACTGGTGAACACTCTCCTGTCCACCAGAGTCATGTGCTGTTGAATGTGAATGTGCATGTGCAAGCAAATATGCCGTGTTCAGTTTAATATATGGTAATAATATATAGTATTATCCCTATCCTTTTTAATTTGTGCAGTGCTGCATTGGACCACGTGGTGTCCTAGTACCTATGGGTACGGTGCACTTAAATATTTATTGATATTGATATTTATTGATATGCAAGCTACATTAATTACTCAAGCTGTTTTATTAGATCAATTGCACTAATCAACAGGGACTCCTGCAGCTCATGCAAATACCTCAGGTTAATATAGACCATTAGTGCAACAAATAATTAAATGATTTAAAGGGTTACACCAATTGCAAGAAGGTGCAGTGCGGTTGTGTGCATGCAATGAATGGTGCAAGTCTCAATTAAATGTGTTCTATGACTCTCTTTGCTTCTCCATCACGTAGGACAATAAAACGGTTCCAGTCAGCTGCAGACCTGCAGATAATGTCGGAGAGAGCTACAATACTATCGCACACACACACACACACACACACACACACACACACACACACACACACACACACACACTCGGACGTGTGCACAGTAATGCATAATGCATACCCTATAATAGGGAACTGCAGACTCTGCTACTACAGTAGCAGAGTTTCAGCCTCTTTGGGCCTCGTCAGTGCAGCGTACCCCATGCAGTTGAACACCTTCACACACACACACACACACACACACACACACACACACACACACACACACACACACACACACACACACACACACACACACACACACACACACACACAGTACACACACTCGCTCACAGACTGACTCGCTGACTCACTCACTCACGTGTGCAACATACCACACTTATACTCACGGATACAGTGCCTTTGCATTAGCAGTCCCTAACTGGATGGTTGTAATCGGTATGAGTAATCGATAATCGAGCTAGCGACTCTTTATGGCAGCTACAAGTCTAGTTCAAGCAGTGACAATGGGAACTAGGAAGAATGGCTAAAGCTCTCAACAGAACGACATCACTAGCTTGACTATCAGTTACCAATAGCTGATTTCAACCATTCAGTCAGGACAACCGGCCCTACTGTACACATACATTGACACACAATAGCTATACCTCGCTCAAGTGTGTGATGCCTATGTGACATCTCCTACACGCATACCCATATATATGTATGTATGCACGTATGTATTGTATGTATGTAAGTATGCGCCATTTTAACATTGGTTTGGAAGTTGGAATTTGATCAAGAAGATGGCCGTCTCATCTCCTAGGCCAGGGTGAGCTCGTCGGTTTGCTCGCTGAAGCCCACCCTGCGAGCAACTAGGGACGCTATCAAGCTTCGAGGGAGTCACGGTGAGTCTGCGATCGGCGTGCGTGCGTGTTGGGTGATACTAAGCTTCATCTGTGGCCTGATTGCTGCTAGGACTCCACCCCCTTGGAGACCTTTAGCTCTATTTTTCTTTACTGTTACATGCTGATCGTCGTGCTATACGTTCAATGCGTTTCTAGTAGTCTGCAAGTCATGCTCGACCAAATTGGACTGGATTGAAGCTTCGCGTGTGGACCATGTTTGCGGGATCGTCGCACGCTGAGCCTATAGAATTGAGTCGTTCCTTGGTGGTGATGACATCTCAGATGTTGGTAGATGTTATATTCGTCGTCGTTGTTGAGATAGAATCGAGTCGCGCTGTACTGCAGTCGCTCAAACTTCGCCTTCTTTCAGCCAGCTCAGCATTTTCCAAGTATTAATTTATATGGGTTAGGTGGGCAGAAGCAGCATTAAGCTGCGTATTGTCTTGAATTTCTGCAAGTGCCGAGAGATCATTGCTAGCAATCTCTCTGAGCGGTGACGACGTTTCACAATTTACCGTCGATGTGCAGGATGTCGACAAAGTTGCTGATTTTGCCCCTCCCCCCAATGCTTAAGGATGGAGGGTCAAAGTTCGCATGGGTGCTGCACCCATGCTATCTTTAATACATTGCGTGACGTCACAGCCCAGGGGGCGGTGCTAAGGCACACGTGCTTAGTTACCAAGACGGCGAAGAAAATGGCCTCCGAGAAGCTGGTGCACGCTGCGTTTTTTTTTCTGGCGCTCTGGAGTGTTTCCCAGGCATCGTGTCTTCGCTAAAGTAAGTGTGTACGCGCGCGCATGTTATGCTTTAGCGTGTAATGTTAGGGTTTGGTGGGTTAGGCGCTTTTCTCAAAGGGTTGTAGATAGTTTGGGGTTGCTGAACACGGGATAGCAAAGGGTCACGTTAGGGTTAGGGTTAGGATCAAGGGGTAGATAAAGGTTCAACACGGGTAAAGGTTTAACTAAAGGTTCCACAGTGGTAAAGGTTCAGCTAAAGATTCTCGATGGATGAAGGTTTGGCAAGCACGACCACAAGGTTAGTGGGGTTAGCATTTTATACATATAGTATATGTAGAAACCCATATAAATTGTTGGGGTTAGGTTGGGGTTAATTTGGGGTTAAATTTCGGCCAGGGTTAGGGTTAGGGTTAGGGAGTGAAACGTTGACAGTTACTCACCATTCAATCCACTTGTTCTTTGCCTCCAGAGCTTGCCAGCTCTGCTGAGCTGTCGAATGCGCAGTTTGCTTGCGGAACTTTTCCCGCAGCCTGGCCAGAGTGATGTAAAGTTCCTCCTGCTTGTAGTTCTTAATGTGATCTTTGCAGTAGAGGTAGCGTAGGCCGTATTGGAGGTGGTCCACGTACTGGGCTATGGTGCTGCCTAGTATCCCTTTCTTCACTAGAGACTGGACAAACTGTTGGATCATCTCTTCACTCCTCAGACAGTCTAGTGTTGGTGTCTTGCCCAGGGTGTCTTTAACATAGGCCAGGAACACTGGAGGTGGACAGGCAGATGGGCATCAGTGAGCACCCACCCTAAGTTCTATCTGACAGTCATGATTCCCATTACAACAACTCCACGGCAAGGCATTGTTAATTAAGAGTCAAGTATAATTACTGACAAATGAAAATCATTGCAGCCACACCCTCTCCCCATATGGAGGTGACTCACACAGA
>CAXHTE010000034.1:82500-137500 GCA_964019415.1 Ianthella basta
ATGGGATCCATCGCATCCAAGATGCATGATGACGCATGGGGTCAAGCGCAGTGTCATGACATGGGCTTAGGGGAAGGGTATGCATGCAATCAGACATGCCCATGTACATAATTCTTCCTTGCATGGCATGCTCATGTGCATTCTCATGCATTGACTTCAATGCATGGAGCATGCACATGGGCATGGACCAAACTCATTGTGGATGCATTCCATCGCATCCACCCATGTGCAATCATGTTGGGCATGCATCCATCATTCACAGATGGATCCATCCGCGCATGATGGGTACATGAGGAGTGAGGGGCACTGATTTGGCAGGGCCATTCCTACCCGCAGCTGATTACACTGAGATGGGTCTCGAAAGGAATCGCCTTAATCCTCGCCGAGGGAGTGAAAAGATGATGCTTGGACCCGTTCTCCCATGATGGCACTCCTCATCTTGCGTGGTGAGCGCACACCCGCCACCTTATCACTCCCTAGGGGAGGATTAAGGTGATTCTCTTCATGGCCCATCTCAGTGTAAATTGTGTGCACATGGGGTCGTGTATATGCATTTATTTTATTCTCCCTACACTCTAAAATAATAATTATAATTAATATTGTTAGAATGCATTCTAAAATTCGTGTTTAATTATGAAATTTAATGCACTAGACTGATTAATTCTACACCCTAATTATATTCTGAGGTCATTCGATGACCACGTACCTCCCAAAAAATGGCCGTCCAATGCTATGAATATGATTTTACTAAGTAGCACATGTTTGCAAATGGCCGCCCTGAGGGATCGACTCTGGGCCACAACATGTGCTAGGGCAGCAAGACCAGGTTAGCAATGGATTTTTTCTATTCTGTCCGTTTTCCTTTACTTGTAATACCTGTTCTAAACTAATTCTATTCTCCCTTGACAGTTACTGCTAGTTTTTTGCAATTATTTTTGTAATTAAGTCTGTGATGCAAGATTGTAGCCTGAAGAGCAGCTTGTATGTGCGGTCTGTGTGCGTGTTTACGTCCGTGCGTGCGTTTTCTCTTGCGTGCGTGGTAGTCCTGTGAATTAACCTTGGTCTTATACTTTAACCAGTTATTGGGGCATAGATATTGGATATTGAAGTGAGGGCTTCTCAGCTGGCTCAGGCATCAGAAAGGGTTGGTTCTCTAATACCAGCTTCACAACAGGGTTGAAAACCTTGCCGACGTTTCGACCAGATGCTCTGGTCTTCTTCAGGGCGAAGATCCGGTCTCGCACCGCTTTCCCAAGCCGACCTGCTGTACAGCGGTAGTTGCTACCACCGATATCTTCGCCCTGAAGAAGACCAGAGCATCTGGTCGAAACGTCGGCAATGTTTTCAACCCTGTTGTGAAGCTGGTATTAGAGAACCAACCCTTTCTGATATTGGATATTGTTCAATTAAATTACATAAATTGTGATTGAAGGAATTTGTAATAATATCAGCAATCAGCAATAAAATGAGAGTTTACATGGCCGTCTGAACATGCATTTAAGATGGGGGTGGTACTGCAAGTGTGTGTGGTGACTGTTAGATGGCATTGTGGATGTCAATGTTATCAGATAGCAGTGTGTAGAGTTTGGTGTCGGGGTTGTAGTTCACCCCAACCGGAAACACGATCCGGTCTCGCACCGCTTTCCCAAGCCGACCTGCTGTACAGCGGTAGTTGCTACCACCGATATCCTGAAAGGGCAGGTAGCTAATGTCGGTCTGGTTTATCCGCAAGACCTTCCCTAACTCGACCACAGGATTCACTGGTGTTGACCCTGGCAGCACAATGGCCACCAAATCTCCCAGGTTCGGCCCATCTGAGTCTGCGTCGCTGTCATTGTTGGTGGGCACCTGATTCAAATGGGAAGGCCCGGGCTGGGAGGGGTCCCTGGTCACGTCAGGTTCCTTGGGTCCATTCCCTGTTGCAAGGGCCTTCTGTAACAGACGGGCAGTGTAATCTTGTCCCTTGCTCTCCCTGTCCACCTGTGACCTCCTGTCATAGTGCTCCTTCTGCTACATTTGCAAGAGGGGTGGGGGTGGGACACATGTCACTTCACGTATGTAGGTAATCGAGTGAATGCATCTGCTGTGCTCTCCATGGTGCCTGGTCCATGGGGCGCTCACCGCTCTCCTGCTGTGGCGCATAGATGCTGCCATTGCTTCCTTTTCTGCCTCTGAGAGGCCTACCCTTTCGCAGTGGGTGACAAAGATGGATCGGATCATGGTGGGCCCTATCCTTCTGCCCGTGTGGCGCTCCAGGGTGCCCTCAACGTAGGAGGTCCAGCTGCCAGCTGTATAGGGTGCTCCCCTCTCATTCTGAGGAAGAGGGGCAATTTAAATGCAAGTGTTCGTGGGGGGTGTACTATGTATGTGTGGGGGTGTACTGACCAGGAAGAGGGTCGTAGTGCTGGCCGGGCCGACCAAAGCTGGTCGGTGAGTGTTTAGGTGCAGCGCCAGGTGCTGCAGCAGCTGCCCCTCCCGAAGTGGCTGGAAATGATCTCCATAGGACTTGTGGGTCTTATAGTCGCCTAGCAGGATGTAGGCCTGCCTACCATCATCGGTTATGTGCAGGCAGTTGGCCTGCGCGGGGTCCACAGCAGGTTGGGGCAAGGTGTCATGGATCCGGTAGTGCAGGGTCTGAAACTCTTTCGAGCGGCCGGGGGGAAGGGCAGTGTAGAACAGGAGGAGAAGGAATCGCTGTGACTCCATGGCCTTCCTCCTACTCCCAGTTGCATCGCTAAATGCTCTTTGTTGCTGCTTCACAGCCTGAAGAATGCCATCCCTGGATGCAGAGCAAAGGGTTATCAAAGTTTCACAAAGGGTTTACTAAGGGTTACAAAGATTTCACAAAGGGTTACAAAGGCTTGCAAAGGGTTACATTGGGGTGACAAAGGGTGAAGGGCTCTTTTGTGTAACCCTTTGGTGTGGGGTGTGGGGAAGTGCAAACAAGTGGGGTGAGGTTGGGGTTACAAGGGGTTAAGTTACCGGGGGCCCGGGTTTAGGGTTAGGGTTAGGGTTAGGGTTAGGGTTAGGGCCCTGGTAATCTAGGGACATGTCCCCCAGGGGCCTCCCTAAATGTCCCCTGTTGTCCCCCAGAGGTTGTGTGAAAATTGCTTAATGTCCCTCAGGTGTATTGGGAGGCCCTGGGGGACATTGATTAGTGTCCCTCAATTCTACAGTGTCCCTCGGTGTTGCTAAATGTCCCTCATGTCCATCGCCCGGATGAGGGACATATGCTTTGGTGTCCCTCAGGGTTAGGGTCAGGGCTGGAATTGGAAATTGTACTAAGTATTTCAGTCACTTTCAGTTAAGCTGAGAGTTGGGGGTAATTGTGGTAAATGTCCCTCATAGTATAAATGATGTCACGTTTTATATTGCAATAATGTATTTCTCTGTCTAACTGATTAATTCATAGTCATCAATTGGGCAAAAGTCCCCCATAGGTGTTAGGGTTAGGGTACCTATGGGGGACATTAACATTTGTGTGTCCCTCATGTGGGACCCCATGGGGTCCCATTTATGCTATTGGGGACAATTATGCGGGAGTGTCCCTGGGTAAGTTTGACCTATTGGGGACATTACAAAAATTGTTGTCCCTCAGGGCATGTTAGGGTTACAGGTTGGCTGGGATGTCCTCTAGGGTTAGGATAAGAGTCCCTTAGGGTTAGGGTTAGGGTTAGGGTTAGACACTTAGAAAAATTTGAATGCTTCCATTCAAGTCCCTCATGTGAGTTGGATGTCCTTTAGGGTTAGAATAAGAGTCCCTTAGGGTTAGGGTTAGGGTTAGGGTTAGGGTTAGGGCTTGTTACAGTTTGTGATTGTTGTGAAGAAAGTGTCCTTTAGGGTTAAGGTAAAGTCCCTTAGGGTTAGGGTTAGGGTTAGGGTTAGACACTTAGAATAATTTGAATGCTTCCATTCAAGTCCCTCATGTGAGTTAACTGTCCCCCAGATTCAATTGTGAACCTGAGGGACAAACTGGTTAAAGATGAGGGACTTCTACAATTGTCCCTTCAGGGGTCAATAGTGTCCCTCATGGCAGATTAATGTCCCCCAGATTCTATTGTGAACCTGAGGGACAAATTAGGTAATTGTCCCTTCAGGGGTTAATAGTGTCCCTCATGGCAGTTTACTGTCCCCCAGATTCAATTGTGAACCTGAGGGACAAATTAGGTAATTGTCCCTTCAGGGGTTAATAGTGTCCCTCATGGCAGTTTACTGTCCCCCAGATTCAATTGTGAACCTGAGGGACAAATTAGGTAAAGATGAGGGACTTTTACAATTGTCCCTTCAGGGGTTAATAGTGTCCCTCATGGCAGTTTACTGTCCCCCAGATTCAATTGTGAACCTGAGGGACAAAATAGGTTTAGGGTTAGGTTAAAGGGACATTAACCATTTATGTCCCCCATGGGTCTAGAATGTCCCTCAGAGGTTACGAAAGTCCCCCAGGGTATGCAAAAATGTCCCCCAGGGCGTTGTATGCTAACATAGGACCCTAGTTAATGTCCCTCAAAGCCATTAAGTGTCCCTCATAGCATGCTCAAAAATGGCCCTCATAGTATACAAATGTCCCTTATTTGAGTTAAAAGTCCCCCATTTCACTGAAATGTCCCCCAGAGCATGCAAACCCTACCCATGAGGGACATTTATGTTGGGGTTACAGGCCATGAGGGACAAATATTGTGAGAGTAGAAAGGAGATCTGCATTAACGTCCCTCAGAGGTTACGAAAGTCCCCCAGGGTATGCAAAAATGTCCCCCAGGGCGTTGTATGCTAACATAGGACCCTAGTTAATGTCCCTCAAAGCCATTAAGTGTCCCTCATAGCATGCTTAAAATGTCCCTCATAGTATACAAATGTCCCTTATTTGAGTTAAAAGTCCCCCATTTCATCGAAACGTCCCCCAGAGCATGTAAAACCCTAACCATGGGGGACATTTACGTTGGGGTTGCAGGCCATGAGGGACAAATATGGTGGGAGTAGAAAGCAGATCTGCATTCCTGTCCCTCAGAGGTTACGATAGTCCCCCAGGGTATGCAAAAATGTCCCCCAGGGCGTTGTATGCTAACATAGGACCCTAGTTAATGTCCCTCAAAGCCATAGAATGTCCCTCATAGCATGCTTAAAAATGTCCCTCATAGTATACAAATGTCCCCTATTTGAGTTAAAAGTCCCCCATTTCACCGAAACGTCCCCCAGAGCATGTAAAACCTTACCCATGGGGGACATTTATGTTGGGGTTGCAGGCCATGAGGGACAATTATGGTGGGAGTAGAAAGCAGATCTGCATTCATGTCCCTCAGAGGTTACAATAGTCCCCCAGGGTAAGCAAAAATGTCCCTCAGGGTGTTGTATGCTAACATATGAGCCTAATATATGTCCCTCAAAGCCATAAGAATGTCCCTCATAGTACACCCCTAATTGTCCCTCATAGTATATAAATGTCCCTTATTTCAGCGAAACGTCCCCCAAATCACCGAAACGTCCCCCAGAGCATGTATAACCCTACCCATGGGGGACATTTAACTCGGGGTTAAAGTCAACCCTAACCTTTAGGGGACATTTATTTGATAAATGTCCTCCATAGGGTGTGTCCCTCCCATTTGGGACCCCATGGGACCCCATGGGGTTAGGGACATTTTTGTAAAAGTCCTTCAGGGTTACTTGGGGTTAGTGGGGTTAGCATTTTATACATATAGTATATGTAGAAACCCATATAAATTTTTGGGGTTAGGTTGGGGTTAATTTGGGGTTAAACTTCGGCCAGGGTTAGGGTTAGGGTTCTATCTTCAGCGCGGAAGGCGTGCGTTGTAGACTTGTCTGAGCTCGCTTGTAGTAGACATTGAGGCCTCATGTGCCCTGAAACGTCGCTGTAGACTCGCCACAGTCCTTTTATGCTGCAATTTCACGTATTGTATGCACAGCAAGCATTCTATGCTAGCCTTAGCTCTCTAGAAATGACCATGGAGGCCTCCTGTCCCTAGAAACGGCGCTGTAGACTCGCCGTAGACCTTTCTGCTAAGGTGCAGTTGGGGTATAGTCAGAATCAGGCGCCATGGACGCGCTTTAGCCCTATGAAACATAGCATATCTGCGTAGGAATGCACTTATGGCCCACCATCAAGTCCTCTTGTGCCTACAGTACGTTTTGCCCGATAGGTTTGGTTGTACGGAAATCATTTACATATGTGTTGTCTTGTGCACATGCAGCCAAAGAGCCACAGCCTTAGCGTCGGTCATAGGTGAGTCTCCCCCAGCACGCACCACGTAGTGACTATGTACATGTGTAGTAGTTAGGTGTTGTGTGGCGTTAGACCAGCTGCTCCTCAGTGACAATTTAGGTCCCAAATTTGCTACCTAGTCTCTATTCTATGCCGTCGTTCTATTGCGCATAATTGGGTGCCATCGTGAAGTTAGGTGTCGTGGATGGATCGCTACACATGCTTACCGTCATGATTACAAATTGCTAATGCAACAGGTACAGTCGTTGATAGTGGGTGATAGCAAATTTTAAACAGAGTCATGTAAGTGGGTGTTTGTGTAGGTGAATTTCTGTTGGGGTGGATAGGAGTTGATAGGTGTTCTCTGTGGCTTTGTACTGGAAATCTACGGGATATACCCACTGATCCACAGTGGCTTTCCGTATATCCCCGAGTTTGCAGTGGTATCTGTTACCTCCAACGTGGTTGAGTGGCAAATACCTGAGCGTCGTCTTGGCTTTGTCAATCCGCATGACTTTGCCCACGTCAACTTTTGGCTTCACTGCGGTGGAGTCTGGCAGCACGATTGCGACAATGTCTCCTAGATCAGGTCCTTCGTTGTCACTGTCACTGTCGCTGTCAGTTGGTGGCTCTCTGGTGGATGGCCCGGCCGAGTCCTCAGTGGTGGTGGTTGCCGAGGACAGGGCCTTCTCAAGTAGGCCTCCGGTGTACTTCCTGCCCTTCTTTTCCCTGTCCACCTGTGTGCGTCTGTCGTAATGCTCTTTTTGCTGCATATTCACGAGTGGATAGGGATTCACGTTAAAGTTGGTAGGCATAGGTTCATGGGTGGACATATGTTTGTGCATGCTGGTTGCAATGGAGTGAGTAGGGTTTGAATGCACATGTCAGTGCTTGCTCACCGCTCGCCTGCTGTGCCGCATGGCTGTGGCCATAGACTCCTTTTCTGCTTCTGAAAGGTTTGACTTCTCACAGTGGGTAACGAAAATGGATCTCAGCAAAGTGGGGCCAATCTTTTTCGCAATGTGGCGTTCAAAGATTCCCTCAATGTAGGCAGTCCACGAACTGGCACTGTATGGTGCTCCCCTATCGTTCTGTACCAAAGAAAGAATTGAGTTAGAGAACGACAACTGCACTGTGATGGTGATAGCGGTGATTCCGGTGGTGGTGTATACATGCATAGGTGTACCATATATATAGTTATATGTATGTCTTGTACTCACTAAGAAGAGGGCAGTGGTCTGTTGTCCTGCTCCCAGCAGGACCTCCCTGTGGTGACTTAGGTGTATCACAAGGTGACTCAATAGCTGACTGTCATCGTCCAGGGGGAGGAAGTGGTCCCCGTAACTCTTGTGAGTCTTGTAATCGGCCAATAGAAGGTAGGCTTGCCTGCCATCCGTAGTGATGTAGAGGCAGTTTGGCCTCGCTTGGTCCACCACTGGCATAGGTAGTTTGTCGTGGATGGCCACGTGTAACGTTTGGAACTCCTTTGCACGGCCAGGTGGGAGGGCGGTGTAGAAGAGCATGGCCAGTAGTTTCTGAGACTCCTGGGCCTTTATGCGGGGGCGGGTTGCTCCTTCAAAGAGACCCTTCTGCTCTTTGACTGCGGCCAGAATGTCATCCCTGCATAGAGAAGGGAGGAGGGTAGGGGAGGGTGGCATGGACGCCGTGGAGTAGGTATATGTAAGGCTTTGAGTTGCTCCAATGCAAGTCTTTGGTATAGCTTTGACACTTAGCCCACCACTGAAAGTTGTCAAATCCCCCTCAGACTCACCATTCGGCCCACTTCTGCTGTGCTTGCAATGCTTGCCAGCTTCGGCATGCTGTAGAGGAGACGACCTGCCTACGGCACTGCTCCCCGAGTCTGCCCACGTTTATGTAGTGCTCCTGCTCGCTGTACTCCTTTCCATCCTTTATGTAGAGGTAGCGTAGGCCATACCTCAGGTTTTCGAGGTATCGTGAAATGGTGATGCCCTGGAGAGGCTTTTCTTTCAGGGTTAACACGAACCCCTCAATCATTTCAGCGTCCAAGAGGCACTCAAGGGCGGGGCTGGTCTGCTGTTCTTCTTTTACGTATGCAAAGAAGACTAAGTGTGTGCGAGGGAAAGGGATTAGCGGGTGAGGGGGTCTCAATTGTACAGTGTGTAGACAGACATGATGTGTGATCTACGTACGTAGTGTGGAGCCTCTGGCATAGTCTGTGTGCGTGGGGATGGGTGGGTAACAAGTGGCAGGTACACTGACTTACGTAGATGGTGCAGCTGTACTCTCTCCCATGTGATTGATGCAATGGGGTCCCGGCCCCTCTGTAGGCTGACCGGGTCCGTGAAAAAGCACCTCATTTTGTCCATTTTCTCGCGTAGTGCCTCATGCTCTGGAGCATGGATATCGAGGTAGCTCCTCGTGCGTCCTCCTTTATTGGAGGCAGTCCCTTGATGCCGCCGTTTGGCTGGTGGCTGGTAGTCGCTACCACCATCACTGTCACTGCTGCGTAAGAGAGAAGCCGCATATGTAATGCATTTATGCCGCCAATTCACTTGTATGTATGTATGTATGGCTATGAAATTTCTGTTGCAATGTAAACAGTGTGAGGGAGGTGGGCATGCAGTGTTTCTCTTAAGATGGATGGGTTGGTGTGTGTGAGACCTTGTTGGGGTGGATTGGTGTGTTGTGGCCGTCTCAGTGGGTGGGTGTTCTGTCCCGGTCTCCGTGGGTGGGTGTTCTGTCCCGGTCTCAGTGGGTGGGTGTTCTGTCCCGGTCTCAGTGGGTGGGTGTTCTGTCCCGGTCTCCGTGGGTGGGTGTTCTGTCCCGGTCTCAGTGGGTGGGTGTTCTGTCCCGGTCTCAGTGGGTGGGTGTTCTGTCCCGGTCTCAGTGGGTGGGTGTTCTGTCCCGGTCTCAGTGGGCGAGTGCTCTGTGGACGCCTTGGTGGGTGGGTTCTCGGTGGCCATCTCAGTGGGTTGGTGCTCCGTGGCCGTCTCTGTGGGTGGGTGCTCGGTCCCAGTATCAATGGGTTGGTGCTCCGTGGGCACTTCAGTGGGCGGGTGCTCTGTCCCCGTCTCGGTGGAGAGGGGGCGAGTCTCGGTAGGCTGGAGCTCTGTGCCAGTCTCAGCGGGGTAGGGCTGTTGGTGAGCCTCAGTGGGGTGGGGAAGGGTCTCAGGGTTGTGGAGTTGTGGGGGAGTCTCTGTGGGGTGCTCATGGATGGATGCACCTCCTTGTCTGCCTGTGGGAAGGTAGGTATAGGTAGGTAGGTAGGTAGGTAGGTAGATGGCTTGGTACTGAAGGTATCAGTGATTACTACTTTGGTAGGTAGGTAGGTAGGTAGGTAGATGGCTTGGTACTGAAGGTATCAGTGATTGCTACTTTGGTAGGTAGGTAGGTAGGTAGGTAGGTAGGTAGGTAGGTAGGTAGGTAGGTAGGTAGGTAGGTAGGTAGGTAGGTAGGTAGGTATATTAGGTAGGTACGTACGTACGTACATAGGTGGCTTGGTATTGAAGGTATCAGTGATTGAAACTGTTAGGGATTAAGGTTAGCCGGCCATTGTGGTGTTGTAGGGACTGCTCATACCTCTTTGTGAGCCCTGTGCCGCCAGGGCAAAAGCCGATTTCCACAGAAGTTTCCAAAAGAGGTCCTCTTCGCCCGCCATTGTCAACTTGCGCTTCTTTCTCTTTGGACTAATGCACTGGCTGTATGGGCGCCTCCTTTTGTGGGCTAGCCTAGACCCCGCCCACAAAATGGTCCCATCTGCATTCCTGGTTGCGACCACAACAACACAACAAACAGCTCCACTGTTGCGACCACAAATCACAACAAACAGCTCCACTGAGCAAATAACAAACTGATTAATTCCTGGCCTAATGTCCCCCAGGTTGGGCGATGTCATTGCGTTGTCCCTCCCACAAGATGGCCCCTTGTACGTGCATGCCCTTTGCCATGCATGCCTGTGGTGGGTCGGTGGTGGGTTAGGAATTTAGTTGTTTTTCATTCGAATCACACTGATTCCAGCTTACAAATGACAATACAAATAGTGGTTAAGCGTTCCTGTGTGTTTCTCCTATAGCCAAATTATTATGGTGCTCCTTATTTATTTATTTATTTATATGAATTTGCTTGAGCAAGCACTGCACTGATGAGCCCCAGAAGGGCGAAACGGCTTCACTATTGAAGCCGTCTGCAGTTATTGCATTGTGTGCGTGTATGTGTGGGTGGGTAGGTGTGGGCGGGTGCTCCAGCGGCGAGTGCGTGTGACTGTGAATTTGCTTGAGCAAGCACTGCACTGATGAGCCCCAGAAGGGCGAAACGGCTTCACTATTGAAGCCGTCTGCAGTTATTGCATTGTGTGCGTGTAGGTGTGGGTGGGTAGGTGTGGGCGGGTGCTCCAGCGGCGAGTGCGTGTGACTGTGAATTTGCTTGAGCAAGCACTGCACTGATGAGCCCCAGAAGGGCGAAACGGCTTCACTATTGAAGCCGTCTGCAGTTTTTGCATTGTGTGCGTGTAGGTGTGGGTGGGTAGGTGTGGGCGGGTGCTCCAGCGGCGAGTGCGTGTGACTGTGAATTTGCTTGAGCAAGCACTGCACTGATGAGCCCCAGAAGGGCGAAACGGCTTCACTATTGAAGCCCTAATCTTGCCACATCTTGCCTCATCTTGCTATTTCTTGCCTCATCTTTGCAATATCTTGCCTCATCTTGCTATATCTTGCCTCATCTTGCCTCATCTTGCTTTATCTTGCTATATCTTGCCTCATCTTGCCTCATCTTGCTATTTCTTGCCTCATCTTGCAATATCTTGACTCATCTTGCTATTTCTTGCCTCATCTGGCCTCATCTTGCTTAATCTTGCTATATCTTGCCTCGTCTTGCCTCATCTTGCTATTTCTTTCCTCATCTTGCAATATCTTGACTCATTTTGCCTCATTTGCCTCATCTTGCTTAATCTTGCTATATCTTGCCTCATCTTACCTAATCTTGCCACATCTTGCCTCATCTTGCTTGTGCGTGTGACTGTGCATGCGTGTGACTGTGAATTGGCTTGAGCACTGCACTGATGAGCCCCAGAAGGGCGAAACGGCTTCATTATTGAAGCCGTCTGCAGTTACAGCATTGTTTGCATGTATGTGTGGGTGGGTGGGTAGGTGTGGGCAAGAGTGAATGCATGCATGACTGCATACCAAGGCCATCAAGTATCAACTGCATGCATGTGCATGTTCTCCACTTGCCTTATGACCACCTTCGGCCATATTGCATGCAAGATAAAATGATTATTATGATAGTGCGCGTGTGGTTGCGTATATGCTATGTAAGGTGGCCTCGCATTGCTGCCAGCACGAGCCTTTGCAGACAAGGGAGCACCAGCATGTCGGAAGGGTAGAGGCAAGTGCCAGGAGTGTGGCCACTCCGCCAGATGACCTCCCCCTGGAGTGTAATGCGAACGAACGCCTCGTAACGATGACCTCGTCGTATGGGCGCCGTCAAATCGTCATCAAAACCGTCAAAACACACAAAAACTAAGAGACAACTATCACACACGACTGCTAATCTAACCCCGAAGCCCTGTTCAAACCGCTGTCGGCGAGCTAGAGCCCTAACGCCCGATTTTCAGCCTGGACACGGGTCCAGGACAGAATGGGAGCGAAAACCGACATCACCGACGACAGATCTGCTGTTGAACCATCCAGACGCGCACAGAACACTGGAAAACACACACGCATACCCACTCCTGGAAAACACACACGCATACCCACGCCCGACTCTTTTTTAAGACTGCCGCGACATGGGTGCAGCACCCATGTGACCCTTGACCCCGCTATACCTTATGTACAGGGACAAGGCAGACAGCCTTGTGCTGCACGGCGATGAAGCAGCCCAAGCGCCTAAACATCACACACCAAGACTGATCTCCTATGGCTATCCAATGAAGCTAATTTCGTGCAGAAGCCTTTCTGCGTTTACCGGGCAGGCGACGCCGATTTTGCAGAAGACGGGGGCTGCAGCCATTTATGCGATTGCGCAATCCGGGAGCTGCAACAAAATACTATTCGACCGAGCAGCGCTTTTCCAAAGGTATGCAGCAAGCCGTATGTGCATAACATTAAATATTACTGGTGAACACTCTCCTGTCCACCAGAGTCATATGCTGTTGAATGTGAATGTGCATGTGCAAGCAAATATGCCGTGTTCAGTTTAATATATGGTAATAATATATAGTATTATCCCTATCCTTTTTAATTTGTGCAGTGCTGCATTGGACCACGTGGTGTCCTAGTACCTATGGGTACGGTGCACTTAAATATTTATTGATATTGATATTTATTGATATGCAAGCTACATTAATTACTCAAGCTGTTATATTAGATCAATTGCACTAATCAACAGGGACTCCTGCAGCTCATGCAAATACCTCAGGTTAATATAGACCATTAGTGCAACAAATAATTAAATGATTTAAAGGGTTACACCAATTGCAAGAAGGTGCAGTGCGGTTGTGTGCATGCAATGAATGGTGCAAGTCTCAATTAAATGTGTTCTATGACTCTCTTTGCTTCTCCATCACGTAGGACAATAAAACGGTTCCAGTCAGCTGCAGACCTGCAGATAATGTCGGAGAGAGCTACAATACTATCGCACACACACACACACACACACACACACACACACACACACACACTCAGACATGTGCACAGTAATGCATAATGCATACCCTATAATAGGGAACTGCAGACTCTGCTACTACAGTAGCAGAGTTTCAGCCTCTTTGGGCCTCGTCAGTGCAGCGTACCCCATGCAGTTGAACACCTTCACACACACACACACACACACACACACACACACACACACACACACACACACACACACACACACACACACACACAGTACACACACTCGCTCACAGACTGACTCGCTGACTCACTCACTCACGTGTGCAACATACCACACTTATACTCACGGATACAGTGCCTTTGCATTAGCAGTCCCTAACTGGTTGGTTGTAATCGGTATGAGTAATCGATAATCGAGCTAGCGACTCTTTATGGCAGCTACAAGTCTAGTTCAAGCAGTGACAATGGGAACTAGGAAGAATGGCTAAAGCTCTCAACAGAACGACATCACTAGCTTGACTATCAGTTACCAATAGCTGATTTCAACCATTCAGTCAGGACAACCGGCCCTACTGTACACATACATTCACACACAATAGCTATACCTCGCTCAAGTGTGTGATGCCTATGTGACATCTCCTACACGCATACCCATATATATGTATGTATGCACGTATGTATTGTATGTATGTAAGTATGCGCCATTTTAACATTGGTTTGGAAGTTGGAATTTGATCAAGAAGATGGCCGTCTCATCTCCTAGGCCAGGGTGAGCTCGTCGGTTTGCTCGCTGAAGCCCACCCTGCGAGCAACTAGGGACGCTATCAAGCTTCGAGGGAGTCACGGTGAGTCTGCGATCGGCGTGCGTGCGTGTTGGGTGATACTAAGCTTCATCTGTGGCCTGATTGCTGCTAGGACTCCACCCCCTTGGAGACCTTTAGCTCTATTTTTCTTTACTGTTACATGCTGATCGTCGAGCTATACGTCCAATGCGTTTCTAGTAGTCTGCAAGTCATGCTCGACCAAATTGGACTGGATTGAAGCTTCGCGTGTGGACCATGTTTGCGGGATCGTCGCACGCTGAGCCTATAGAATTGAGTCGTTCCTTGGTGGTGATGACATCTCAGATGTTGGTAGATGTTATATTCGTCGTCGTTGTTGAGATAGAATCGAGTCGCGCTGTACTGCAGTCGCTCAAACTTCGCCTTCTTTCAGCCAGCTCAGCATTTTCCAAGTATTAATTTATATGGGTTAGGTGGGCAGAAGCAGCATTAAGCTGCGTATTGTCTTGAATTTCTGCAAGTGCCGAGAGATCATTGCTAGCAATCTCTCTGAGCGGTGACGACGTTTCACAATTTACCGTCGATGTGCAGGATGTCGACAAAGTTGCTGATTTTGCCCCTCCCCCCAATGCTTAAGGATGGAGGGTCAAAGTTCGCATGGGTGCTGCACCCATGCTATCTTTAATACATTGCGTGACGTCACAGCCCAGGGGGCGGTGCTAAGGCACACGTGCTTAATTACCAAGACGACGAAGAAAATGGCCTCCGAGAAGCTGGTGCACGCTGCGTTTTTTTTTCCTGGCGCTCTGGAGGGTTTCCCAGGCATCGTGTCTTCGCTAAAGTAAGTGTGTACGCGCGCGCATGTTATGCTTTAGCGTGTAATGTTAGGGTTTGGTGGGTTAGGCGCTTTTCTCAAAGGGTTGTAGATAGTTTGGGGTTGCTGAACACGGGATAGCAAAGGGTCACGTTAGGGTTAGGGTTAGGATCAAGGGGTAGATAAAGGTTCAACACGGGTAAAGGTTTAACTAAAGGTTCCACAGTGGTAAAGGTTCAGCTAAAGATTCTCGATGGATGAAGGTTTGGCAAGCACGACCACAAGGTTAGGGTTAGGGTTAGGGTTAGGGTTAGGGTTAGGGTTAGGGTTAGGGTTAGGGTTAGGGTTAGGGTTAGGGTTAGGGTTAGGGTTAGGGTTAGGGTTAGGGTTAGGGTTAGGGTTAGGGTTAGGGTTAGGGTTAGGGTTAGGGTTAGGGTTAGGGTTAGGGTTAGGGTTAGGGTTAGGGTTAGGGTTAGGGTTAGGGTTAGGGTTAGGGTTAGGGTTAGGGTTAGGGTTAGGGTTAGGGTTAGGGTTAGGGTTAGGGTTAGGGTTAGGGTTAGGGTTAGGGTTAGGGTTAGGGTTAGGGTTAGGGTTAGGGTTAGGGTTAGGGTTAGGGTTAGGGTTAGGGTTAGGGTTAGGGTTAGGGTTAGGGTTAGGGTTAGGGTTAGGGTTAGGGTTAGGGTTAGGGTTAGGGTTAGGGTTAGGGTTAGGGTTAGGGTTAGGGTTAGGGTTAGGGTTAGGGTTAGGGTTAGGGTTAGGGTTAGGGTTAGGGTTAGGGTTAGGGTTAGGGTTAGGGTTAGGGTTAGGGTTAGGGTTAGGGTTAGGGTTAGGGTTAGGGTTAGGGTTAGGGTTAGGGTTAGGGTTAGGGTTAGGGTTAGGGTTAGGGTTAGGGTTAGGGTTAGGGTTAGGGTTAGGGTTAGGGTTAGGGTTAGGGTTAGGGTTAGGGTTAGGGTTAGGGTTAGGGTTAGGGTTAGGGTTAGGGTTAGGGTTAGGGTTAGGGTTAGGGTTAGGGTTAGGGTTAGGGTTAGGGTTAGGGTTAGGGTTAGGGTTAGGGTTAGGGTTAGGGTTAGGGTTAGGGTTAGGGTTAGGGTTAGGGTTAGGGTTAGGGTTAGGGTTAGGGTTAGGGTTAGGGTTAGGGTTAGGGTTAGGGTTAGGGTTAGGGTTAGGGTTAGGGTTAGGGTTAGGGTTAGGGTTAGGGTTAGGGTTAGGGTTAGGGTTAGGGTTAGGGTTAGGGTTAGGGTTAGGGTTAGGGTTAGGGTTAGGGTTAGGGTTAGGGTTAGGGTTAGGGTTAGGGTTAGGGTTAGGGTTAGGGTTAGGGTTAGGGTTAGGGTTAGGGTTAGGGTTAGGGCCATCGTTAGTGGCCCATTTTGGGCCACCGGAGGCCGTTTTGGGCCACCGTTTTGTCGAAATGGGCCACTCTTCTGCAATTTTGGGCCACTGGGCGGATTTCTGGGCCACCCTAGACAATTTTGGGTCACTTTGGCCCATTTCAAAATGTGCCACTTTTGAGATTCTGGGCCACCAAAATGTGCCACTTTCTATTTATTGGGCCACCTTTCATTCCACTTTTGGGCCACTCTTCCTGGCAAAATGGGTCACCACTGTGGCTATTCCGGGCCTCTGAGGTCCGTGGGCTCTGGGCCACATTTTGGTTATGGTGCTTTTGATACTTTTGCTCTTAACAGGCTGCCAAATTCGCCCCTGTTCCTTTTTCGGTAGCTAGGACTGCTTTGTTGGTTTGGGTTTTGTTTTGCAGTGAGCGGCCACGCACCTTTGCGCAGTTCATCGTGGGACTCTTGGGGATTTTGCTGAATGTGGTTTTGTCCATGCCTTACCATTACTTGTAGAAGTGAGTCCTCTTTAGTGAACTTGACATGTACATTTGCTCTTTTTCCCATTGTTCCAGGTGGTATCCAAGTAGGGAACCTTGGCCGCAACTGTGTGTCGCATGCCTAAGCACATAATGCACATATTAGGGTTAGGGTTAGGATGGAACAATGATGACCCAAACCAAAATGCTATAGAGTAGTCTATCACAATATCTGTTGTAAACACAGCATCAATATATACACTCCTGCAATTGCATGTATTTCCAAGAATCTTCATTGTTTTAGTGTTTCAGTAGTCCAGAAGCGACCTTTTCTAGCAAATTTTAGAATTCTATGTCAAACATGTAAAGTTTATTTCCCAGAACTGAAAAATAAAATTGGGCCCAAAATAGGCCAAAGTGGCCCAGTGGCCCATTTTTTCCTGAAAGCAGTAGAAAACATATTTTTGTGGAATGGATACCTACTACCTTCCTAGTTACTATTTCTGTGAGTGAAAAAATCCCTAGTTCAAAAAGGAAAGAATGGGCCACTTTGGGAGTGGCCCAAAAGGCGGCCCATTTTTGGAAACCCTGCAATTTTATCCAAAATGGTAAATCTGCATCAGACATGTTGTTAGGAATCCCCTGGGGTAAAAAAGGAAAATGGGCCAGTTTGGCTTAAAAGCAATGGGCCAAAGTGGCCCATTTTCTTATTTTACCCCAAGGGCCTCCCAACATCATGTCTGATGCAGATTTACCATTTGGGGTTAAATTGCAGGGTTTCCAAAAATGGGCCACCCTTTTGGGCCAAAGTGGCCCATTTTCCTTTTTTACCCCAAGGGCCTCCAAACAACATGTCTGATGCAGATTTACCATTTGGGGTTAAATTGCAGGGTTTCCAAAAATGGGCCACCCTTTTGGGCCAAAGTGGCCCATTTTCCTTTTTTACCCCAAGGGTCTCCCAACAACATGTCTGATGCAGATTTACCATTTGGGGTTAAATTGCAGGGTTTCCAAAAATGGGCCACCCTTTTGGGCCAAAGTGGCCCATTTTCCTTTTTTACCCCAAGGGTCTCCCAACAACATGTCTGATGCAGATTTACCATTTGGGGTTAAATTGCAGGGTTTCCAAAAATGGGCCACCCTTTTGGGCCAAAGTGGCCCATTTTCCTTTTTTACCCCAAGGGTCTCCCAAAAACATGTCTGATGCAGATTTACCATTTGGGGTAAAATTGCAGGGTTTCCAAAAATGGGCCACCCTTTTGGGCCACTTTGGCCCAAAAAATGGCCCATTTTTTAAAAACCCTGATTTCTACCCAAAACGGTAAAAATGCATCAGATGTGTTATTGGGACAACCCTGGAGCAAAAATAAAAAATGGGCCACTGTGGCCCAAATAGAGGCAAAATTCTTTAATAATAACCTAGGACTTGTCAAAACACTTGCAAAGCATCAAGGAACCAGTCTGGATGCGTTTGGTAAAAGAAAAAAATGGGCCACTTTTGGACAAAATTTAACCCCAAAATTTTAAATCTGTCTGAAAAGTGTAAAAGTGTATTCAAATAGCACTTCTGAACACTTTTTGAATGGTGGCCCATTTTTGAGAAAATTTTGCCCCACACAAAAAATACTGCGCGGAATTGCAAATTTTTTTTACAGGGGACATCAACTTACCTTGACGAAGCAATTCCCAAAAGATGGGGATCCCTAGTCCAAAGTGGACGAAATCGGCCGTTGCGGCCCAAAATTCCACCAGCGAGTGGCCTAAAATTTTTATTGCTGATAAGCATCAGACGCGAGCTTAGGATCATTTTGAGAGGGGTCAAAAAATTTTGGGAACCCCAAACCCCAACTCCGCGCAGAAAAATTTATTTGCCAAAATGTTCAGGTCGCCGTCCCGAGTCTAGATTCCAAAACCCCAATAACCCCAAAACCAGGGTCACTCCATGGCCAGGGTTAGGGCCATCGTTAGTGGCCCATTTCGGGCCACCGGAGGCCGTTTTGGGCCACCGTTTTGTCGAAATGGGCCACTCTTCTGCAATTTTGGGCCACTGGGCGGATTTCCGGGCCACCCTAGACAATTTTGGGTCACTTTGGCCCATTTCAAAATGTGCCACTTTTGAGATTCTGGGCCACCAAAATGTGCCACTTTCTATTTTTTGGGCCACCTTTCATTCCACTTTTGGGCCACTCTTCCTGGCAAAATGGGTCACCACTGCGGATATTCTGGGCCTCTGAGGTCCGTGGGCTCTGGGCCACATTTTGGTTATGGTGCGTTTGATACTTTTGCTCTTAATGGGCTGCCAAATTGCCCCTATTCCTTTTTCGGTAGCTAGGACTGCTTTGTTGCTTTGGGTTTTGTTTTGCAGTGAGCGGCCACGCACCTTTGTGCAGTTCACCGTGGGACTCTTGGGGATTTTGCTGAATGTGGTTTTGTCTATGCCTTACCATTACTTGTAGAAGTGAGTCCTCTTTAGTGAACTTGACATGTACATTTGCTCTTTTTCCCATTGTTCCAGGTGGTATCCAAGTAGGGAACCTTGGCCGCAACTTTGTGTCGCATGCCTAAGCACATAATGCACATATTAGGGTTAGGGTTAGGATGGAACAATGATGACCCAAACCAAAATGCTATAGAGTAGTCTATCACAATATCTGTTGTAAACACAGCATCAATATATACACTCCTGTAATTGCATGTATTTCCAAGAATCTTCATTTTTTTAGTGTTTCAGTAGTCCAGAAGCGAACTTTTCTAGCAAATTTTAGAATTCTATGTCAAACATGTACAGTTTATTTCCCAGGATTGAAAAAAAAAAATGGGCCCAAAATAGGCCAAAGTGGCCCAGTGGCCCATTTTTTCCTGAAAGCAGTAGAAAACATATTTTTGTGGAATGGATACCTACTACCTTCCTAGTTACTATTTCTGTGAGTGAAAAAATCCCTAGTTCAAAAAGGAAAGAATGGGCCACTTTGGGAGTGGCCCAAAAGGCGGCCCATTTTTGGAAACCCTGCAATTTTATTCAAAATGGTAAATCTGCATCAGACATGTTGTTAGGAATCCCCTGGGGTAAAAAAGGAAAATGGGCCAGTTTGGCTTAAAAGCAATGGGCCAAAGTGGCCCATTTTCTTATTTTACCCCAAGGGCCTCCCAACATCATGTCTGATGCAGATTTACCATTTGGGGTTAAATTGCAGGGTTTCCAAAAATGGGCCACCCTTTTGGGCCAAAGTGGCCCATTTTCCTTTTCTACCCCAAGGGTCTCCCAACAACATGTCTGATGCAGATTTACCATTCGGGGTTAAATTGCAGGGTTTCCAAAAATGGGCCACCCTTTTGGGCCAAAGTGGCCCATTTTCCTTTTTTACCCCAAGGGTCTCCCAACATCATGTCTGATGCAGAATTACCATTTGGGGTTAAATTGCAGGGTTTCCAAAAATGGGCCACCCTTTTGGGCCAAAGTGGCCCATTTTCCTTTTTTACCCCAAGGGTCTCCCAACATCATGTCTGATGCAGATTTACCATTCGGGGTTAAATTGCAGGGTTTCCAAAAATGGGCCACCCTTTTGGGCCAAAGTGGCCCATTTTCCTTTTTTACCCCAAGGGCCTCCCAACATCATGTCTGATGCAGAATTACCATTTGGGGTTAAATTGCAGGGTTTCCAAAAATGGGCCACCCTTTTGGGCCAAAGTGGCCCATTTTCCTTTTTTACCCCAAGGGTCTCCCAACATCATGTCTGATGCAGATTTACCATTTGGGGTTAAATTGCAGGGTTTCCAGAAAAGGGCCACTCTTTTGGGCCACTTTGGCCCAAAAAATGGCCCATTTTTTAAAAACCCTGATTTCTACCCAAAACGGTAAAAATGCATCAGATGTGATATTGGGACAACCCTGGAGCAAAAATAAAAAATGGGCCACAGTGGCCCAAAATGAGACAAAATTCTTTAATAATAACCCAGGACTTGTCAAAACACTTGCAAAGCATCAAGGAACCAGTCTGGATGCGTTTGGTAAAAGAAAAAAATGGGCCACTTTTGGACAAAATTTAACCCCAAAATTTTAAATCTGTCTGAAAAGTGTAAAAGTGTATTCAAATAGCACTTCTGAACACTTTTTGAATGGTGGCCCATTTTTAAAAAATTTTTGCCCCACAAGAAAAATACTGCGCGGAATTGCAATTTTTTTTACAGGGAACATCAACTTACCTTGACGAAGCAATTCCCAAAAGATGGGGATCCCTAGTCCAAAGCGGACAAAATGAGCCGTTGCGGCCCAAAATTCCACCAGCGAGTGGCCCAAAATTTTTATTGCTGATAAGCATCAGATGCGAGCTTAGGATCATTTTGAGAGGGGTCAAAAAATTTTGGAAACCCCAAATTCCAACCCCGCGCAGAAAATTTTTTTGCCAAAATGTTCAGGTCGTCGTCCCGAGTCTAGATTCCAAAACCCCAATAACCCCAAAACCAGGGTCACTCCATGGCCAGGGTTAGGGTTAGGGTTAGGGTTAGGGTTAGGGTTAGGGCCATCGTTAGTGGCCCATTTTGGGCCACCGGAGGCCGTTTTGGGCCACCGTTTTGTCGAAATGGGCCACTCTTCTGCAATTTTGGGCCACTGGGCGGATTTCTGGGCCACCCTAGACAATTTTGGGTCACTTTGGCCCATTTCAAAATGTGCCACTTTTGAGATTCTGGGCCACCAAAATGTGCCACTTTCTATTTATTGGGCCACCTTTCATTCCACTTTTGGGCCACTCTTCCTGGCAAAATGGCTCACCACTGCGGATATTCCGGGCCTCTGAGGTCCGTGGGCTCTGGGCCACATTTTGGTTATGGTGCTTTTGATACTTTTGCTCTTAACAGGCTGCCAAATTCGCCCCTGTTCCTTTTTCGGTAGCTAGGACTGCTTTGTTGGTTTGGGTTTTGTTTTGCAGTGAGCGGCCATGCACCTTTGCGCAGTTCATCGTGGGACTCTTGGGGATTTTGCCGAATGTGGTTTTGTCCATGCCTTACCATTACTTGTAGAAGTGAGTCCTCTTTAGTGAACTTGACATGTACATTTGCTCTTTTTCCCATTGTTCCAGGTGGTATCCAAGTAGGGAACCTTGGCCGCAACTGTGTGTCGCATGCCTAAGCACATAATGCACATATTAGGGTTAGGGTTAGGATGGAACAATGATGACCCAAACCAAAATGCTATAGAGTAGTCTATCACAATATCTGTTGTAAACACAGCATCAATATATACACTCCTGCAATTGCATGTATTTCCAAGAATCTTCATTGTTTTAGTGTTTCAGTAGTCCAGAAGCGACCTTTTCTAGCAAATTTTAGAATTCTATGTCAAACATGTAAAGTTTATTTCCCAGAACTGAAAAATAAAATTGGGCCCAAAATAGGCCAAAGTGGCCCAGTGGCCCATTTTTTCCTGAAAGCAGTAGAAAACATATTTTTGTGGAATGGATACCTACTACCTTCCTAGTTACTATTTCTGTGAGTGAAAAAATCCCTAGTTCAAAAAGGAAAGAATGGGCCACTTTGGGAGTGGCCCAAAAGGCGGCCCATTTTTGGAAACCCTGCAATTTTATCCAAAATGGTAAATCTGCATCAGACATGTTGTTAGGAATCCTCTGGGGTAAAAAAGGAAAATGGGCCAGTTTGGCCTAAAAGCAATGGGCCAAAGTGGCCCATTTTCTTATTTTACCCCAAGGGCCTCCCAACATCATGTCTGATGCAGATTTACCATTTGGGGTTAAATTGCAGGGTTTCCAAAAATGGGCCACCCTTTTGGGCCAAAGTGGCCCATTTTCCTTTTTTACCCCAAGGGCCTCCAAACAACATGTCTGATGCAGATTTACCATTTGGGGTTAAATTGCAGGGTTTCCAAAAATGGGCCACCCTTTTGGGCCAAAGTGGCCCATTTTCCTTTTTTACCCCAAGGGTCTCCCAACAACATGTCTGATGCAGATTTACCATTTGGGGTTAAATTGCAGGGTTTCCAAAAATGGGCCACCCTTTTGGGCCAAAGTGGCCCATTTTCCTTTTTTACCCCAAGGGTCTCCCAACATCATGTCTGATGCAGATTTACCATTTGGGGTTAAATTGCAGGGTTTCCAAAAATGGGCCACCCTTTTGGGCCAAAGTGGCCCATTTTCCTTTTTTACCCCAAGGGCCTCCAAACAACATGTCTGATGCAGATTTACCATTTGGGGTTAAATTGCAGGGTTTCCAAAAATGGGCCACCCTTTTGGGCCAAAGTGGCCCATTTTCCTTTTTTACCCCAAGGGTCTCCCAACAACATGTCTGATGCAGATTTACCATTTGGGGTTAAATTGCAGGGTTTCCAAAAATGGGCCACCCTTTTGGGCCAAAGTGGCCCATTTTCCTTTTTTACCCCAAGGGTCTCCCAACAACATGTCTGATGCAGATTTACCATTTGGGGTTAAATTGCAGGGTTTCCAAAAATGGGCCACCCTTTTGGGCCAAAGTGGCCCATTTTCCTTTTTTACCCCAAGGGTCTCCCAAAAACATGTCTGATGCAGATTTACCATTTGGGGTAAAATTGCAGGGTTTCCAAAAATGGGCCACCCTTTTGGGCCACTTTGGCCCAAAAAATGGCCCATTTTTTAAAAACCCTGATTTCTACCCAAAACGGTAAAAATGCATCAGATGTGTTATTGGGACAACCCTGGAGCAAAAATAAAAAATGGGCCACTGTGGCCCAAATAGAGGCAAAATTCTTTAATAATAACCTAGGACTTGTCAAAACACTTGCAAAGCATCAAGGAACCAGTCTGGATGCGTTTGGTAAAAGAAAAAAATGGGCCACTTTTGGACAAAATTTAACCCCAAAATTTTAAATCTGTCTGAAAAGTCTAAAAGTGTATTCAAATAGCACTTCTGAACACTTTTTGAATGGTGGCCCATTTTTGAGAAAATTTTGCCCCACACAAAAAATACTGCGCGGAATTGCAAATTTTTTTACAGGGGACATCAACTTACCTTGACGAAGCAATTCCCAAAAGATGGGGATCCCTAGTCTAAAGTGGACGAAATGGGCCGTTGCGGCCCAAAATTCCACCAGCGAGTGGCCCAAAATTTTTATTGCTGATAAGCATCAGACGCGAGCTTAGGATCATTTTGAGAGGGGTCAAAAAATTTTGGGAACCCCAAACCCCAACTCCGCGCAGAAAATTTTTTTTGCCAAAATGTTCAGGTCGCCGTCCCGAGTCTAGATTCCAAAACCCCAATAACCCCAAAACCAGGGTCACTCCATGGCCAGGGTTAGGGTTAGGGTTAGGGTTCTATCTTCAGCGCGGAAGGCGTGCGTTGTAGACTTGTCTGAGCTCGCTTGTAGTAGACATTGAGGCCTCATGTGCCCTGAAACGTCGCTGTAGACTCGCCACAGTCCTTTTATGCTGCAATTCCACGTATTGTATGCACAGCAAGCATTCTATGCTAGCCTTAGCTCTCTAGAAATGACCATGGAGGCCTCCTGTCCCTAGAAACGGCGCTGTAGACTCGCCGTAGACCTTTCTGCTAAGGTGCAGTTGGGGTATAGTCAGAATCAGGCGCCATGGACGCGCTTTAGCCCTATGAAACATAGCATATCTGCGTAGGAATGCACTTATGGCCCACCATCAAGTCCTCTTGTGCCTACAGTACGTTTTGCCCGATAGGTTTGGTTGTACGGAAATCATTTACATATGTGTTGTCTTGTGCACATGCAGCCAAAGAGCCACAGCCTTAGCGTCGGTCATAGGTGAGTCTCCCCCAGCACGCACCACGTAGTGACTATGTACATGTGTAGTAGTTAGGTGTTGTGTGGCGTTAGACCAGCTGCTCCTCAGTGACAATTTAGGTCCCAAATTTGCTACCTAGTCTCTATTCTATGCCGTCGTTCTATTGCGCATAATCGGGTGCCATCGTGAAGTTAGGTGTCGTGGATGGATCGCTACACATGCTTACCGTCATGATTACAAATTGCTAATGCAACAGGTACAGTCGTTGATAGTGGGTGATAGCAAATTTTAAACAGAGTCATGTAAGTGGGTGTTTGTGTAGGTGAATTTCTGTTGGGGTGGATAGGAGTTGATAGGTGTTCTCTGTGGCTTTGTACTGGAAATCTACGGGATATACCCACTGATCCACAGTGGCTTTCCGTATATCCCCGAGTTTGCAGTGGTATCTGTTACCTCCAACGTGGTTGAGTGGCAAATACCTGAGCGTCGTCTTGGCTTTGTCAATCCGCATGACTTTGCCCACGTCAACTTTTGGCTTCACTGCGGTGGAGTCTGGCAGCACGATTGCGACAATGTCTCCTAGATCAGGTCCTTCGTTGTCACTGTCACTGTCGCTGTCAGTTGGTGGCTCTCTGGTGGATGGCCCGGCCGAGTCCTCAGTGGTGGTGGTTGCCGAGGACAGGGCCTTCTCAAGTAGGCCTCCGGTGTACTTCCTGCCCTTCTTTTCCCTGTCCACCTGTGTGCGTCTGTCGTAATGCTCTTTTTGCTGCATATTCACGAGTGGATAGGGATTCACGTTAAAGTTGGTAGGCATAGGTTCATGGGTGGACATATGTTTGTGCATGCTGGTTGCAATGGAGTGAGTAGGGTTTGAATGCACATGTCAGTGCTTGCTCACCGCTCGCCTGCTGTGCCGCATGGCTGTGGCCATAGACTCCTTTTCTGCTTCTGAAAGGTTTGACTTCTCACAGTGGGTAACGAAAATGGATCTCAGCAAAGTGGGGCCAATCTTTTTCACAATGTGGCGTTCAAAGATTCCCTCAATGTAGGCAGTCCACGAACTGGCACTGTATGGTGCTCCCCTATCGTTCTGTACCAAAGAAAGAATTGAGTTAGAGAACGACAACTGCACTGTGATGGTGATAGCGGTGATTCCGGTGGCGGTGTATACATGCATAGGTGTACCATATATATAGTTATATGTATGTCTTGTGCTCACTAAGAAGAGGGCAGTGGTCTGTTGTCCTGCTCCCAGCAGGACCTCCCTGTGGTGACTTAGGTGTATCACAAGGTGACTCAATAGCTGACCGTCATCGTCCAGGGGGAGGAAGTGGTCCCCGTAACTCTTGTGAGTCTTGTAATCGGCCAATAGAAGGTAGGCTTGCCTGCCATCCGTAGTGATGTAGAGGCAGTTTGGCCTCGCTTGGTCCACCACTGGCATAGGTAGTTTGTCGTGGATGGCCACGTGTAACGTTTGGAACTCCTTTGCACGGCCAGGTGGGAGGGCGGTGTAGAAGAGCATGGCCAGTAGTTTCTGAGACTCCTGGGCCTTTATGCGGGGGCGGGTTGCTCCTTCAAAGAGACCCTTCTGCTCTTTGACTGCGGCCAGAATGTCATCCCTGCATAGAGAAGGGAGGAGGGTAGGGGAGGGTGGCATGGACGCCGTGGAGTAGGTATATGTAAGGCTTTGAGTTGCTCCAATGCAACTCTTTGGTATAGCTTTGACACTTAGCCCACCACTGAAAGTTGTCAAATCCCCCTCAGACTCACCATTCGGCCCACTTCTGCTGTGCTTGCAATGCTTGCCAGCTTCGGCGTGCTGTAGAGGAGACGACCTGCCTACGGCACTGCTCCCCGAGTCTGCCCACGTTTATGTAGTGCTCCTGCTCGCTGTACTCCTTTCCATCCTTTATGTAGAGGTAGCGTAGGCCATACCTCAGGTTTTCGAGGTATCGTGAAATGGTGATGCCCTGGAGAGGCTTTTCTTTCAGGGTTAACACGAACCCCTCAATCATTTCAGCGTCCAAGAGGCACTCAAGGGCGGGGCTGGTCTGCTGTTCTTCTTTTACGTATGCAAAGAAGACTAAGTGTGTGCGAGGGAAAGGGATTAGCGGGTGAGGGGGTCTCAATTGTACAGTGTGTAGACAGACATGATGTGTGATCTACGTACGTAGTGTGGAGCCTCTGGCATAGTCTGTGTGCGTGGGGATGGGTGGGTAACAAGTGGCAGGTACACTGACTTACGTAGATGGTGCAGCTGTACTCTCTCCCATGTGATTGATGCAATGGGGTCCCGGCCCCTCTGTAGGCTGACCGGGTCCGTGAAAAAGCACCTCATTTTGTCCATTTTCTCGCGTAGTGCCTCATGCTCTGGAGCATGGATATCGAGGTAGCTCCTCGTGCGTCCTCCTTTATTGGAGGCAGTCCCTTGATGCCGCCGTTTGGCTGGTGGCTGGTAGTCGCTACCACCATCACTGTCACTGCTGCGTAAGAGAGAAGCCGCATATGTAATGCATTTATGCCGCCAATTCACTTGTATGTATGTATGTATGGCTATGAAATTTCTGTTGCAATGTAAACAGTGTGAGGGAGGTGGGCATGCAGTGTTTCTCTTAAGATGGATGGGTTGGTGTGTGTGAGACCTTGTTGGGGTGGATTGGTGTGTTGTGGCCGTCTCAGTGGGTGGGTGTTCTGTCCCGGTCTCCGTGGGTGGGTGTTCTGTCCCGGTCTCAGTGGGTGGGTGTTCTGTCCCGGTCTCAGTGGGTGGGTGTTCTGTCCCGGTCTCAGTGGGTGGGTGTTCTGTCCCGGTCTCAGTGGGTGGGTGTTCTGTCCCGGTCTCAGTGGGCGAGTGCTCTGTGGACGCCTTGGTGGGTGGGTTCTCGGTGGCCATCTCAGTGGGTTGGTGCTCCGTGGCCGTCTCTGTGGGTGGGTGCTCGGTCCCAGTATCAATGGGTTGGTGCTCCGTGGGCACTTCAGTGGGCGGGTGCTCTGTCCCCGTCTCGGTGGAGAGGGGGCGAGTCTCGGTAGGCTGGAGCTCTGTGCCAGTCTCAGCGGGGTAGGGCTGTTGGTGAGCCTCAGTGGGGTGGGGAAGGGTCTCAGGGGTGTGGAGTTGTGGGGGAGTCTCTGTGGGGTGCTCATGGATGGATGCACCTCCTTGTCTGCCTGTGGGAAGGTAGGTATAGGTAGGTAGGTAGGTAGGTAGGTAGATGGCTTGGTACTGAAGGTATCAGTGATTACTACTTTGGTAGGTAGGTAGGTAGGTAGGTAGATGGCTTGGTACTGAAGGTATCAGTGATTGCTACTTTGGTAGGTAGGTAGGTAGGTAGGTAGGTAGGTAGGTAGGTAGGTAGGTAGGTAGGTAGGTAGGTAGGTAGGTAGGTATATTAGGTAGGTACGTACGTACGTACATAGGTGGCTTGGTATTGAAGGTATCAGTGATTGAAACTGTTAGGGATTAAGGTTAGCCGGCCATTGTGGTGTTGTAGGGACTGCTCATACCTCTTTGTGAGCCCTGTGCCGCCAGGGCAAAAGCCGATTTCCACAGAAGTTTCCAAAAGAGGTCCTCTTTGCCCGCCATTGTCAACTTGCGCTTCTTTCTCTTTGGACTAATGCACTGGCTGTATGGGCGCCTCCTTTTGTGGGCTAGCCTAGACCCCGCCCACAAAATGGTCCCATCTGCATTCCTGGTTGCGACCACAACAACACAACAAACAGCTCCACTGTTGCGACCACAAATCACAACAAACAGCTCCACTGAGCAAATAACAAACTGATTAATTCCTGGCCTAATGTCCCCCAGGTTGGGCGATGTCATTGCGTTGTCCCTCCCACAAGATGGCCCCTTGTACGTGCATGCCCTTTGCCATGCATGCCTGTGGTGGGTCGGTGGTGGGTTAGGAATTTAGTTGTTTTTCATTCGAATCACACTGATTCCAGCTTACAAATGACAATACAAATAATGGTTAAGCGTTCCTGTGTGTTTCTCCTATAGCCAAATTATTATGGTGCTCCTTATTTATTTTTTTATTTATATGAATTTGCTTGAGCAAGCACTGCACTGATGAGCCCCAGAAGGGCGAAACGGCTTCACTATTGAAGCCGTCTGCAGTTATTGCATTGTGTGCGTGTAGGTGTGGGTGGGTAGGTGTGGGCGGGTACTCCAGCGGCGAGTGCGTGTGACTGTGAATTTGCTTGAGCAAGCACTGCACTGATGAGCCCCAGAAGGGCGAAACGGCTTCACTATTGAAGCCGTCTGCAGTTTTTGCATTGTGTGCGTGTAGGTGTGGGTGGGTAGGTGTGGGCGGGTGCTCCAGTGGCGAGTGCGTGTGACTGTGAATTTGCTTGAGCAAGCACTGCACTGATGAGCCCCAGAAGGGCGAAACGGCTTCACTATTGAAGCCCTAATCTTGCCACATCTTGCCTCATCTTGCTATTTCTTGCCTCATCTTTGCAATATCTTGCCTCATCTTGCTATATCTTGCCTCATCTTGCTTTATCTTGCTATATCTTGCCTCATCTTGCCTCATCTTGCTATTTCTTGCCTCATCTTGCAATATCTTGACTCATCTTGCTATTTCTTGCCTCATCTGGCCTCATCTTGCTTAATCTTGCTATATCTTGCCTCATCTTGCCTCATCTTGCTATTTCTTTCCTCATCTTGCAATATCTTGACTCATTTTGCCTCATTTGCCTCATCTTGCTTAATCTTGCTATATCTTGCCTCATCTTACCTAATCTTGCCACATCTTGCCTCATCTTGCTTGTGCGTGTGACTGTGCATGCGTGTGACTGTGAATTGGCTTGAGCACTGCACTGATGAGCCCCAGAAGGGCGAAACGGCTTCATTATTGAAGCCGTCTGCAGTTACAGCATTGTTTGCATGTATGTGTGGGTGGGTGGGTAGGTGTGGGCAAGAGTGAATGCATGCATGACTGCATACCAAGGCCATCAAGTATCAACTGCATGCATGTGCATGTTCTCCACTTGCCTTATGACCACCTTCGGCCATATTGCATGCAAGATAAAATGATTATTATGATAGTGCGCGTGTGGTTGCGTATATGCTATGTAAGGTGGCCTCGCATTGCTGCCAGCACGAGCCTTTGCAGACAAGGGAGCACCAGCATGTCGGAAGGGTAGAGGCAAGTGCCAGGAGTGTGGCCACTCCGCCAGATGACCTCCCCCTGGAGTGTAATGCGAACGAACGCCTCGTAACGATGACCTCGTCGTATGGGCGCCGTCAAATCGTCATCAAAACCGTCAAAACACACAAAAACTAAGAGACAACTATCACACACGACTGCTAATCTAACCCCGAAGCCCTGTTCAAACCGCTGTCGGCGAGCTAGAGCCCTAACGCCCGATTATCAGCCTGGACACGGGTCCAGGACAGAATGGGAGCGAAAACCGACATCACCGACGACAGATCTGCTGTTGAACCATCCAGACGCGCACAGAACACTGGAAAACACACACGCATACCCACGCCTGGAAAACACACACGCATACCCACGCCCGACTCTTTTTTAAGACTGCCGCGACATGGGTGCAGCACCCATGTGACCCTTGACCCCGCTATACCTTATGTACAGGGACAAGGCAGACAGCCTTGTGCTGCACGGCGATGAAGCAGTCCAAGCGCCTAAACATCACACACCAAGACTGATCTCCTATGGCTATCGAATGAAGCTAATTTCGTGCAGAAGCCTTTCTGCGTTTACCGGGCAGGCGACGCCGATTTTGCAGAAGACGGGGGCTGCAGCCATTTATGCGATTGCGCAATCCGGGAGCTGCAACAAAATACTATTCGACCGAGCAGCGCTTTTCCAAAGGTATGCAGCAAGCCGTATGTGCATAACATTAAATATTACTGGTGAACACTCTCCTGTCCACCAGAGTCATGTGCTGTTGAATGTGAATGTGCATGTGCAAGCAAATATGCCGTGTTCAGTTTAATATATGGTAATAATATATAGTATTATCCCTATCCTTTTTAATTTGTGCAGTGCTGCATTGGACCACGTGGTGTCCTAGTACCTATGGGTACGGTGCACTTAAATATTTATTGATATTGATATTTATTGATATGCAAGCTACATTAATTACTCAAGCTGTTATATTAGATCAATTGCACTAATCAACAGGGACTCCTGCAGCTCATGCAAATACCTCAGGTTAATATAGACCATTAGTGCAACAAATAATTAAATGATTTAAAGGGTTACACCAATTGCAAGAAGGTGCAGTGCGGTTGTGTGCATGCAATGAATGGTGCAAGTCTCAATTAAATGTGTTCTATGACTCTCTTTGCTTCTCCATCACGTAGGACAATAAAACGGTTCCAGTCAGCTGCAGACCTGCAGATAATGTCGGAGAGAGCTACAATACTATCGCACACACACACACACACACACACACACACACACACACACACACTCAGACATGTGCACAGTAATGCATAATGCATACCCTATAATAGGGAACTGCAGACTCTGCTACTACAGTAGCAGAGTTTCAGCCTCTTTGGGCCTCGTCAGTGCAGCGTACCCCATGCAGTTGAACACCTTCACACACACACACACACACACACACACACACACACACACACACACACACACACACACACAGTACACACACTCGCTCACAGACTGACTCGCTGACTCACTCACTCACGTGTGCAACATACCACACTTATACTCACGGATACAGTGCCTTTGCATTAGCAGTCCCTAACTGGATGGTTGTAATCGGTATGAGTAATCGATAATCGAGCTAGTGACTCTTTATGGCAGCTACAAGTCTAGTTCAAGCAGTGACAATGGGAACTAGGAAGAATGGCTAAAGCTCTCAACAGAACGACATCACTAGCTTGACTATCAGTTACCAATAGCTGATTTCAACCATTCAGTCAGGACAACCGGCCCTACTGTACACATACATTCACACACAATAGCTATACCTCGCTCAAGTGTGTGATGCCTATGTGACATCTCCTACACGCATACCCATATATATGTATGTATGCACGTATGTATTGTATGTATGTAAGTATGCGCCATTTTAACATTGATTTGGAAGTTGGAATTTGATCAAGAAGATGGCCGTCTCATCTCCTAGGCCAGGGTGAGCTCGTCGGTTTGCTCGCTGAAGCCCACCCTGCGAGCAACTAGGGACGCTATCAAGCTTCGAGGGAGTCACGGTGAGTCTGCGATCGGCGTGCGTGCGTGTTGGGTGATACTAAGCTTCATCTGTGGCCTGATTGCTGCTAGGACTCCACCCCCTTGGAGACCTTTAGCTCTATTTTTCTTTACTGTTACATGCTGATCGTCGAGCTATACGTCCAATGCGTTTCTAGTAGTCTGCAAGTCATGCTCGACCAAATTGGACTGGATTGAAGCTTCGCGTGTGGACCATGTTTGCGGGATCGTCGCACGCTGAGCCTATAGAATTGAGTCGTTCCTTGGTGGTGATGACATCTCAGATGTTGGTAGATGTTATATTCGTCGTCGTTGTTGAGATAGAATCGAGTCGCGCTGTACTGCAGTCGCTCAAACTTCGCCTTCTTTCAGCCAGCTCAGCATTTTCCAAGTATTAATTTATATGGGTTAGGTGGGCAGAAGCAGCATTAAGCTGCGTATTGTCTTGAATTTCTGCAAGTGCCGAGAGATCATTGCTAGCAATCTCTCTGAGCGGTGACGACGTTTCACAATTTACCGTCGATGTGCAGGATGTCGACAAAGTTGCTGATTTTGCCCCTCCCCCCAATGCTTAAGGATGGAGGGTCAAAGTTCGCATGGGTGCTGCACCCATGCTATCTTTAATACATTGCGTGACGTCACAGCCCAGGGGGCGGTGCTAAGGCACACGTGCTTAGTTACCAAGACGACGAAGAAAATGGCCTCCGAGAAGCTGGTGCACGCGGCGTTTTTTTTTTCTGGCGCTCTGGAGGGTTTCCCAGGCATCGTGTCTTCGCTAAAGTAAGTGTGTGCGCGCGCGCATGTTATGCTTTAGCGTGTAATGTTAGGGTTTGGTGGGTTAGGCGCTTTTCTCAAAGGGTTGTAGATAGTTTGGGGTTGCTGAACACGGGATAGCAAAGGGTCACGTTAGGGTTAGGGTTAGGATCAAGGGGTAGATAAAGGTTCAACACGGGTAAAGGTTTAACTAAAGGTTCCACAGTGGTAAAGGTTCAGCTAAAGATTCTCGATGGATGAAGGTTTGGCAAGCACGACCACAAGGTTAGGGTTAGGGTTAGGGTTAGGGTTAGGGTTAGGGTTAGGGTTAGGGTTAGGGTTAGGGTTAGGGTTAGGGTTACATGGTGGTCCCCAAAGGATATTGGGTCCAATATGGGTATCATTGGATAGCCCTTAGGGTTAGGGTTAGGGTTAGGGAGTGAAACGTTGACAGTTACTCACCATTCAATCCACTTGTTCTTTGCCTCCAGAGCTTGCCAGCTCTGCTGAGCTGTCGAATGCGCAGTTTGCTTGCGGAACTTTTCCCGCAGCCTGGCCAGAGTGATGTAAAGTTCCTCCTGCTTGTAGTTCTTAATGTGATCTTTGCAGTAGAGGTAGCGTAGGCCGTATTGGAGGTGGTCCACGTACTGGGCTATGGTGCTGCCTAGTATCCCTTTCTTCACTAGAGACTGGACAAACTGTTGGATCATCTCTTCACTCCTCAGACAGTCTAGTGTTGGTGTCTTGCCCAGGGTGTCTTTAACATAGGCCAGGAACACTGGAGGTGGACAGGCAGATGGGCATCAGTGAGCACCCACCCTAAGTTCTATCTGACAGTCATGATTCCCATTACAACAACTCCACGGCAAGGCATTGTTAATTAAGAGTCAAGTATAATTACTGACAAATGAAAATCATTGCAGCCACACCCTCTCCCCATATGGAGGTGACTCACACAGAATGTGGAGGGAGACCTTGTTCCATGTCACGAGACTGATGGCATCGCCCTCCCTCCGCAGACTGACAGGATCCACGTAGAAGCTTCTCATCTGCTCCATCCGACTCTCTAGGGCCGGGTACTGATGGACGTTCAGGTAGTTCCTTGCCCGTCCCCCCTTGTCTCGCCGCGGCATCTTAGGTGCTGGCTCATAGTCGTCGTCATCACTGTCTGAGGAGGGGCAGGGGGGAGAGGGCGAGTGTGTTGGTGGGCTAACTGGATCCAGTCTCGGTGGGTTAACTGGGTCCTGTCTTGCTGGGCTAACTGGATCCAGTCTCGGTGGGTTAACTGGGTCCTGTGTTGGTGGGCTAACTGGATCCTGTCTTGGTGGGTTAACTGGATCCTGTCTTGGTGGGATAGCTGGATCCAGTCTTGGTGGGTTAACTGGATCCTGTGTTGGTGGGCTAGCTGGATCCAGTCTCTGCGGGTTAACTGGATCCTGTGTTGGTGGGCTAGCTGGATCCAGTCTTTGCGGGTTAACTGGATCCTGTGTTGGTGGGATAGCTGGATCCTGCCTTGGTGGGCCAACTGGATCCTGTCTTAGTGGGCTGTCTGGATCCCGTCTGATTGGGTTAACTGGATCCTGTGTTAGTGGGATAGCTGGATCCAGTCTTGGTGGGTTAACTGGATCCTGTCTTGGTGGGCTATCTGGATCCTGTCTTCTTGTGTTAACTGGATCCTGTGTTGGTGGGCCAACTGGATCCTGTCTTGGTGGGATAGCTGGCTCCATGCAGTGTTGGTGGGTTAACTGGATCCAGTGTTGGTGGGTTAACTGGATCCCGTCTTGGTGGGCTATCCGGTTCCTGTCTTGGTGGGACAGCTGGATCCTGTGTTGGTGGGCTATCCGGCTCCTGTCTTGGTGGGACAGCTGGATCCTGTGTTGGTGGGTTAGCTGGATCCTGTCCTGGTGGGATAACTGGCTCCGGTGTTGGTAGGATGGCAGTAGAGGCAACACCTATTAGATGGATAGCAGTTTTGTAGTGAGTACCGCCGGCATGTGAATGATTGGTAGTGCAGTTGTCATGCCACCAACACTAGATCCAGTTAACCCAGTCAGCAAGCTGTCAAGAACTTTGTGAGGCATGGTTGGATTACCATTTACCTTTGGAGTGTTCTGCTGAGCTTTCTTCTGCATCCTTGCTCTGCTGTCTGCCAGGAGGACCTCCCTGTGCCCTGGTGGCTAAAGCAAAAGCAGCCCTCAACACCAGCTGCATCATTTCCTCTGGAGACTGGGCGTTGGACATGGTTGCCTTTGTCCTGGGTCTTAGACATGGATGTAGCACCTCCACTTGCAGCCCCTTTTATAGCTGGGCCCTTGCCCCTCCCACAAGATGGCCCCTGCATGCCATGCTAGCCTTTGATGTCTGTGCCTGCAAGTGTGTGCCCTATCCACAGGCACCATATAAGGTTAGGGAAAGTGTCAACATATAGGTAGGGTGGTAATCACTCGAAGGTGTGTAATCTGTGTGTAAATGGATTGTGGGGGCGGTGTTGGTGGCAATATTATGTGCATATGTTGGAACCGACTAATCCACTCGTGTGACACAGACACACACACACACACACACACACACACACACACACACACACACACACACACACACACACACACACACACACACACACACGCACACACACACGCACGCACACACACGTCCCTTCAATGGATGTGTGTGTGTGTGTGTGTGTGTGTGTGTGTGTGTTCAGGGTACACTGCACTGATGAGACCCAAACAGGTCGAAACTATGGCATACTCATGCCATAGTCTGCAGTTCCCTGCAATTGATGCCATATTTGAGCTTGGCGATTGTGCTTGTGCTTGTCTGATGCATTTGTGTGTGTGTGTGTGCGTGTGTGTGTGCACCTGTGAGTGTGTGTGCATGTCTCAGCGGTCTCTGTTCTCCTCATGCAGGATGCAAGATGTTCACCGAAGACCGTAGCCGTACACAATTGACACTGAGATGGGCCCTGAAGAGGCTCACCTTAATCCTCCCCAAGGGAGTGATAAGGTGGCGGGTGTGCGTTCACCGCGCAAGATGCATGCATCCAAGACATGCATCCATCATGCATGGAGTGATCCCTCTGGGCATGTGGGATGCATGTGTCATGACATTGCACATGAGCCCATGTGTCCTCATGCATCATGCACATGGATCATGCCATGCACGTAGGGACATATTGGGGGTATATAGATGTAGATACAGATGGGTGACGATCCCCTAAAACTCACCACCCCCTCACTCCTCGTGCATCCATCATGCATGGAGTGATCCCTCTGGGCATGTGGGATGCATGTGTCATGACATTGCACATGAGCCCATGTGTCCTCATGCATCATGCACATGGATCATGCCATGCACGTAGGGACATATTGGGGGTATATAGATGTAGATACAGATGGGTGACGATCCCCTAAAACTCACCACCCCCTCACTCCTCGTGCATCCATCATGCATGGAGTGATCCCTCTGGGCATGTGGGATGCATGTGTCATGACATTGCACATGAGCCCATGTGTCCTCATGCATCATGCACATGGATCATGCCATGCACGTAGGGACATATTGGGGGTATATAGATGTAGATACAGATGGGTGACGATCCCCTAAAACTCACCACCCCCTCACTCCTCGTGCATCCATCATGCATGGAGTGATCCCTCTGGGCATGTGGGATGCATGTGTCATGACATTGCACATGAGCCCATGTGTCCTCATGCATCATGCACATGGATCATGCCATGCACGTAGGGACATATTGGGGGTATATAGATGTAGATACAGATGGGTGACAATCCCCTAAAACTCACCACCCCCTCACTCCTCATGCACCCATCATGCACAAATGGATCCCTCTGGGCATGTGGGATGCATGTGTCATGACGTTGCACATGACCCATGCGTCATTGGGCGTAAATGGGCTGCAAATCTGCAGTTGAGGCTTGTGGGCGGGGCTAAGGTTAGGGACCTCTATAATTCGGCCGGGGATGGCGGCAGGTTGGAGTTTTTGAAATATGCGCTGGAGCACGCAATGTCAAGTGTACCATACAAATTTTGCCTATTCAGATCCGACTTTGCCTGTACACTTTTGAAGGCCAAAAATGCACCCTTACGCACATGAAGATAGGGGCTGCTACAAGCAGAACCTGGAGCAGTCCATCTTCCCATACATAAGGGTGCATTTTTGGCCTTCAAAAGTGTACAAGCAAAGGCGGATCTGAATAGGCCAAATTTGCATGGTACACTTGACATTGCGTGCTCCAGCGCATATTTCAAAAAATCCAACCTGCCGCAATCCCCGGCCAAATTACTAATGCATCTCCAAGTGGAGGGGTAAGCAGGACATTGTATACTGGGAGGGGCTAGCAGGACAGGCTGGTACATTGCAATGTACATGTATTCCCAAGGTCATGCATGGGATCCATCGCATCGAAGATGCGTGATGACACATGGGGTCATGTGCAATGTCATGACACGTGTATCCATCATGCCCAGAGGGATTCATCTGTGCATGATGGATGCATCAGGAGTGATGGCCGGGTCTTGGTGAGGGGACTTGCCCTGGGGACCTACATGCAGCCATCCCTATTTCCACTTGCATTGCATGGTCCAATGGCTGGACGTGTCAAGATGCATGGCGAAAGGGCGTGGGGGTGGGTGGAGTTATAGTTGGGCTAGTTGTGCAAGAGCTGATATGTACTGCTGCTGGAGGACTTTCTAAAATTTTATATATTCTTTCACACATTTGCGCCCGGCCCACTTCAGAACAACCGCCGCCAGTTGGTTTGCATGGGGCATTGTCTCTGTCACCTGCTTACAGACTGCATGCAGGAAGGCAGACAGTGTCTAATGTTCATGTGTGATAGAATGCTAATGAGAAGCTCTAGATGGGGTGCCAATTAGCTAGCTAGGAATGCAATTAGATGGCTGTCCACATGAGCTATTCATGGGGTCCAACAGTGGCATTTGAACATACAGCATGGCAGTGCTGTCTATGTGGGAACAACTGCCGCAAGTTTGTTTGGGGCATTGTCTTTGTCACCTGCTTGAAGACTGTATGCAGCTAATTAGAAGAAGGTGGACAGCATCGGGAAGGCATCATGGCACATCTGACAATGTACCATTTCATGATACATCCATCCATCATGCATGGATGGATCCATCAATGCATCCCACATGCCCAGAGGGATCCATCTGTGCATGTGGGATGCATCAGAAGTGATGACTGGAGGTTTGTGAGGGGGGTTTCCCCCGGCACCTGCTTACAGCCTATAAGCAGTGTATATACATGCATTGCCTTAATATACATTTGTCACCCCAAGGTCATGGGATCCATCGCATCCAAGATGCATGATGACGCATGGGGTCAAGCGCAGTGTCATGACATGGGCTTAGGGGAAGGGTATGCATGCAATCAGACATGCCCATGTACATAATTCTTCCTTGCATGGCATGCTCATGTGCATTCTCATGCATTGACTTCAATGCATGGAGCATGCACATGGGCATGGACCAAACTCATTGTGGATGCATTCCATCGCATCCACCCATGTGCAATCATGTTGGGCATACATCCATCATTCACAGATGGATCCATCCGCGCATGATGGGTACATGAGGAGTGAGGGGCACTGATTTGGCAGGGCCATTCCTACCCGCAGCTGATTACACTGAGATGGGTCTCGAAAGGAATCGCCTTAATCCTCGCCGAGGGAGTGAAAAGATGATGCTTGGACCCGTTCTCCCATGATGGCACTCCTCATCTTGCGTGGTGAGCGCACACCCGCCACCTTATCACTCCCTAGGGGAGGATTAAGGTGATTCTCTTCATGGCCCATCTCAGTGTAAATTGTGTGCACATGGGGTCGTGTATATGCATTTATTTTATTCTCCCTACACTCTAAAATAATAATTATAATTAATATTGTTAGAATGCATTCTAAAATTCGTGTTTAATTATGAAATTTAATGCCCTAGACTGATTAATTCTACACCCTAATTATATTCTGAGGTCATTCGATGACCACGTACCTCCCAAAAAATGGCCGTCCAATGCTATGAATATGATTTTACTAAGTAGCACATGTTTGCAAATGGCCGCCCTGAGGGATCGACTCTGGGCCACAACATGTGCTAGGGCAGCAAGACCAGGTTAGCAATGGATTTTTTCTATTCTGTCCGTTTTCCTTTACTTGTAATACCTGTTCTAAACTAATTCTATTCTCCCTTGACAGTTACTGCTAGTTTTTGCAATTATTTTTGTAATTAAGTCTGTGATGCAAGATTGTAGCCTGAAGAGCAGCTTGTATGTGCGGTCTGTGTGCGTGTTTACGTCCGTGCGTGCGTTTTCTCTTGCGTGCGTGGTAGTCCTGTGAATTAACCTTGGTCTTATACTTTAACCAGTTATTGGGGCATAGATATTGGATATTGAAGTGAGGGCTTCTCAGCTGGCTCAGGCATCAGAAAGGGTTGGTTCTCTAATACCAGCTTCACAACAGGGTTGAAAACCTTGCCGACGTTTCGACCAGATGCTCTGGTCTTCTTCAGGGCGAAGATCCGGTCTCGCACCGCTTTCCCAAGCCGACCTGCTGTACAGCGGTAGTTGCTACCACCGATATCTTCGCCCTGAAGAAGACCAGAGCATCTGGTCGAAACGTCGGCAATGTTTTCAACCCTGTTGTGAAGCTGGTATTAGAGAACCAACCCTTTCTGATATTGGATATTGTTCAATTAAATTACATAAATTGTGATTGAAGGAATTTGTAATAATATCAGCAATCAGCAATAAAATGAGAGTTTACATGGCCGTCTGAACATGCATTTAAGATGGGGGTGGTACTGCAAGTGTGTGTGGTGACTGTTAGATGGCATTGTGGATGTCAATGTTATCAGATAGCAGTGTGTAGAGTTTGGTGTCGGGGTTGTAGTTCACCCCAACCGGAAACACGATCCGGTCTCGCACCGCTTTCCCAAGCCGACCTGCTGTACAGCGGTAGTTGCTACCACCGATATCCTGAAAGGGCAGGTAGCTAATGTCGGTCTGGTTTATCCGCAAGACCTTCCCTAACTCGACCACAGGATTCACTGGTGTTGACCCTGGCAGCACAATGGCCACCAAATCTCCCAGGTTCGGCCCATCTGAGTCTGCGTCGCTGTCATTGTTGGTGGGCACCTGATTCAAATGGGAAGGCCCGGGCTGGGAGGGGTCCCTGGTCACGTCAGGTTCCTTGGGTCCATTCCCTGTTGCAAGGGCCTTCTGTAACAGACGGGCAGTGTAATCTTGTCCCTTGCTCTCCCTGTCCACCTGTGACCTCCTGTCATAGTGCTCCTTCTGCTACATTTGCAAGAGGGGTGGGGGTGGGACACATGTCACTTCACGTATGTAGGTAATCGAGTGAATGCATCTGCTGTGCTCTCCATGGTGCCTGGTCCATGGGGCGCTCACCGCTCTCCTGCTGTGGCGCATAGATGCTGCCATTGCTTCCTTTTCTGCCTCTGAGAGGCCTACCCTTTCGCAGTGGGTGACAAAGATGGATCGGATCATGGTGGGCCCTATCCTTCTGCCCGTGTGGCGCTCCAGGGTGCCCTCAACGTAGGAGGTCCAGCTGCCAGCTGTATAGGGTGCTCCCCTCTCATTCTGAGGAAGAGGGGCAATTAAAATGCAAGTGTTCGTGGGGGATGTACTATGTATGTGTGGGGGTGTACTGACCAGGAAGAGGGTCGTAGTGCTGGCCGGGCCGACCAAAGCTGGTCGGTGAGTGTTTAGGTGCAGCGCCAGGTGCTGCAGCAGCTGCCCCTCCCGAAGTGGCTGGAAATGATCTCCATAGGACTTGTGGGTCTTATAGTCGCCTAGCAGGATGTAGGCCTGCCTACCATCATCGGTTATGTGCAGGCAGTTGGCCTGCGCGGGGTCCACAGCAGGTTGGGGCAAGGTGTCATGGATCCGGTAGTGCAGGGTCTGAAACTCTTTCGAGCGGCCAGGGGGAAGGGCAGTGTAGAACAGGAGGAGAAGGAATCGCTGTGACTCCATGGCCTTCCTCCTACTCCCAGTTGCATCGCTAAATGTTCTTTGTTGCTGCTTCACAGCCTGAAGAATGCCATCCCTGGATGCAGAGCAAAGGGTTATCAAAGTTTCACAAAGGGTTTACTAAGGGTTACAAAGATTTCACAAAGGGTTACAAAGGCTTGCAAAGGGTTACATTGGGGTGACAAAGGGTGAGGGGCTCTTTTGTGTAACCCTTTGGTGTGGGGTGTGGGGAAGTGCAAACAAGTGGGGTGAGGTTGGGGTTACAAGGGGTTAAGTTACCGGGGGCCCGGGTTTAGGGAGTGAAACGTTGACAGTTACTCACCATTCAATCCACTTGTTCTTTGCCTCCAGAGCTTGCCAGCTCTGCTGAGCTGTCGAATGCGCAGTTTGCTTGCGGAACTTTTCCCGCAGCCTGGCCAGAGTGATGTAAAGTTCCTCCTGCTTGTAGTTCTTAATGTGATCTTTGCAGTAGAGGTAGCGTAGGCCGTATTGGAGGTGGTCCACGTACTGGGCTATGGTGCTGCCTAGTATCCCTTTCTTCACTAGAGACTGGACAAACTGTTGGATCATCTCTTCACTCCTCAGACAGTCTAGTGTTGGTGTCTTGCCCAGGGTGTCTTTAACATAGGCCAGGAACACTGGAGGTGGACAGGCAGATGGGCATCAGTGAGCACCCACCCTAAGTTCTATCTGACAGTCATGATTCCCATTACAACAACTCCACGGCAAGGCATTGTTAATTAAGAGTCAAGTATAATTACTGACAAATGAAAATCATTGCAGCCACACCCTCTCCCCATATGGAGGTGACTCACACAGAATGTGGAGGGAGACCTTGTTCCATGTCACGAGACTGATGGCATCGCCCTCCCTCCGCAGACTGACAGGATCCACGTAGAAGCTTCTCATCTGCTCCATCCGACTCTCTAGGGCCGGGTACTGATGGACGTTCAGGTAGTTCCTTGCCCGTCCCCCCTTGTCTCGCCGCGGCATCTTAGGTGCTGGCTCATAGTCGTCGTCATCACTGTCTGAGGAGGGGCAGGGGGGAGAGGGCGAGTGTGTTGGTGGGCTAACTGGATCCAGTCTCGGTGGGTTAACTGGGTCCTGTCTTGCTGGGCTAACTGGATCCAGTCTCGGTGGGTTAACTGGGTCCTGTGTTGGTGGGCTAACTGGATCCTGTCTTGGTGGGTTAACTGGATCCTGTCTTGGTGGGATAGCTGGATCCAGTCTTGGTGGGTTAACTGGATCCTGTGTTGGTGGGCTAGCTGGATCCAGTCTCTGCGGGTTAACTGGATCCTGTGTTGGTGGGCTAGCTGGATCCAGTCTTTGCGGGTTAACTGGATCCTGTGTTGGTGGGATAGCTGGATCCTGCCTTGGTGGGCCAACTGGATCCTGTCTTAGTGGGCTGTCTGGATCCCGTCTGATTGGGTTAACTGGATCCTGTGTTAGTGGGATAGCTGGATCCAGTCTTGGTGGGTTAACTGGATCCTGTCTTGGTGGGCTATCTGGATCCTGTCTTCTTGTGTTAACTGGATCCTGTGTTGGTGGGCCAACTGGATCCTGTCTTGGTGGGATAGCTGGCTCCATGCAGTGTTGGTGGGTTAACTGGATCCAGTGTTGGTGGGTTAACTGGATCCCGTCTTGGTGGGCTATCCGGTTCCTGTCTTGGTGGGACAGCTGGATCCTGTGTTGGTGGGCTATCCGGCTCCTGTCTTGGTGGGACAGCTGGATCCTGTGTTGGTGGGTTAGCTGGATCCTGTCCTGGTGGGATAACTGGCTCCGGTGTTGGTAGGATGGCAGTAGAGGCAACACCTATTAGATGGATAGCAGTTTTGTAGTGAGTACCGCCGGCATGTGAATGATTGGTAGTGCAGTTGTCATGCCACCAACACTAGATCCAGTTAACCCAGTCAGCAAGCTGTCAAGAACTTTGTGAGGCATGGTTGGATTACCATTTACCTTTGGAGTGTTCTGCTGAGCTTTCTTCTGCATCCTTGCTCTGCTGTCTGCCAGGAGGACCTCCCTGTGCCCTGGTGGCTAAAGCAAAAGCAGCCCTCAACACCAGCTGCATCATTTCCTCTGGAGACTGGGCGTTGGACATGGTTGCCTTTGTCCTGGGTCTTAGACATGGATGTAGCACCTCCACTTGCAGCCCCTTTTATAGCTGGGCCCTTGCCCCTCCCACAAGATGGCCCCTGCATGCCATGCTAGCCTTTGATGTCTGTGCCTGCAAGTGTGTGCCCTATCCACAGGCACCATATAAGGTTAGGGAAAGTGTCAACATATAGGTAGGGTGGTAATCACTCGAAGGTGTGTAATCTGTGTGTAAATGGATTGTGGGGGCGGTGTTGGTGGCAATATTATGTGCATATGTTGGAACCGACTAATCCACTCGTGTGACACAGACACACACACACACACACACACACACACACACACACACACACACACACACACACACACACACACACACACACACACACACGCACACACACACGCACGCACACACACGTCCCTTCAATGGATGTGTGTGTGTGTGTGTGTGTGTGTGTGTGTGTGTTCAGGGTACACTGCACTGATGAGACCCAAACAGGTCGAAACTATGGCATACTCATGCCATAGTCTGCAGTTCCCTGCAATTGATGCCATATTTGAGCTTGGCGATTGTGCTTGTGCTTGTCTGATGCATTTGTGTGTGTGTGTGTGCGTGTGTGTGTGCACCTGTGAGTGTGTGTGCATGTCTCAGCGGTCTCTGTTCTCCTCATGCAGGATGCAAGATGTTCACCGAAGACCGTAGCCGTACACAATTGACACTGAGATGGGCCCTGAAGAGGCTCACCTTAATCCTCCCCAAGGGAGTGATAAGGTGGCGGGTGTGCGTTCACCGCGCAAGATGCATGCATCCAAGACATGCATCCATCATGCATGGAGTGATCCCTCTGGGCATGTGGGATGCATGTGTCATGACATTGCACATGAGCCCATGTGTCCTCATGCATCATGCACATGGATCATGCCATGCACGTAGGGACATATTGGGGGTATATAGATGTAGATACAGATGGGTGACGATCCCCTAAAACTCACCACCCCCTCACTCCTCGTGCATCCATCATGCATGGAGTGATCCCTCTGGGCATGTGGGATGCATGTGTCATGACATTGCACATGAGCCCATGTGTCCTCATGCATCATGCACATGGATCATGCCATGCACGTAGGGACATATTGGGGGTATATAGATGTAGATACAGATGGGTGACGATCCCCTAAAACTCACCACCCCCTCACTCCTCGTGCATCCATCATGCATGGAGTGATCCCTCTGGGCATGTGGGATGCATGTGTCATGACATTGCACATGAGCCCATGTGTCCTCATGCATCATGCACATGGATCATGCCATGCACGTAGGGACATATTGGGGGTATATAGATGTAGATACAGATGGGTGACGATCCCCTAAAACTCACCACCCCCTCACTCCTCGTGCATCCATCATGCATGGAGTGATCCCTCTGGGCATGTGGGATGCATGTGTCATGACATTGCACATGAGCCCATGTGTCCTCATGCATCATGCACATGGATCATGCCATGCACGTAGGGACATATTGGGGGTATATAGATGTAGATACAGATGGGTGACAATCCCCTAAAACTCACCACCCCCTCACTCCTCATGCACCCATCATGCACAAATGGATCCCTCTGGGCATGTGGGATGCATGTGTCATGACGTTGCACATGACCCATGCGTCATTGGGCGTAAATGGGCTGCAAATCTGCAGTTGAGGCTTGTGGGCGGGGCTAAGGTTAGGGACCTCTATAATTCGGCCGGGGATGGCGGCAGGTTGGAGTTTTTGAAATATGCGCTGGAGCACGCAATGTCAAGTGTACCATACAAATTTTGCCTATTCAGATCCGACTTTGCCTGTACACTTTTGAAGGCCAAAAATGCACCCTTACGCACATGAAGATAGGGGCTGCTACAAGCAGAACCTGGAGCAGTCCATCTTCCCATACATAAGGGTGCATTTTTGGCCTTCAAAAGTGTACAAGCAAAGGCGGATCTGAATAGGCCAAATTTGCATGGTACACTTGACATTGCGTGCTCCAGCGCATATTTCAAAAAATCCAACCTGCCGCAATCCCCGGCCAAATTACTAATGCATCTCCAAGTGGAGGGGTAAGCAGGACATTGTATACTGGGAGGGGCTAGCAGGACAGGCTGGTACATTGCAATGTACATGTATTCCCAAGGTCATGCATGGGATCCATCGCATCGAAGATGCGTGATGACACATGGGGTCATGTGCAATGTCATGACACGTGTATCCATCATGCCCAGAGGGATTCATCTGTGCATGATGGATGCATCAGGAGTGATGGCCGGGTCTTGGTGAGGGGACTTGCCCTGGGGACCTACATGCAGCCATCCCTATTTCCACTTGCATTGCATGGTCCAATGGCTGGACGTGTCAAGATGCATGGCGAAAGGGCGTGGGGGTGGGTGGAGTTATAGTTGGGCTAGTTGTGCAAGAGCTGATATGTACTGCTGCTGGAGGACTTTCTAAAATTTTATATATTCTTTCACACATTTGCGCCCGGCCCACTTCAGAACAACCGCCGCCAGTTGGTTTGCATGGGGCATTGTCTCTGTCACCTGCTTACAGACTGCATGCAGGAAGGCAGACAGTGTCTAATGTTCATGTGTGATAGAATGCTAATGAGAAGCTCTAGATGGGGTGCCAATTAGCTAGCTAGGAATGCAATTAGATGGCTGTCCACATGAGCTATTCATGGGGTCCAACAGTGGCATTTGAACATACAGCATGGCAGTGCTGTCTATGTGGGAACAACTGCCGCAAGTTTGTTTGGGGCATTGTCTTTGTCACCTGCTTGAAGACTGTATGCAGCTAATTAGAAGAAGGTGGACAGCATCGGGAAGGCATCATGGCACATCTGACAATGTACCATTTCATGATACATCCATCCATCATGCATGGATGGATCCATCAATGCATCCCACATGCCCAGAGGGATCCATCTGTGCATGTGGGATGCATCAGAAGTGATGACTGGAGGTTTGTGAGGGGGGTTTCCCCCGGCACCTGCTTACAGCCTATAAGCAGTGTATATACATGCATTGCCTTAATATACATTTGTCACCCCAAGGTCATGGGATCCATCGCATCCAAGATGCATGATGACGCATGGGGTCAAGCGCAGTGTCATGACATGGGCTTAGGGGAAGGGTATGCATGCAATCAGACATGCCCATGTACATAATTCTTCCTTGCATGGCATGCTCATGTGCATTCTCATGCATTGACTTCAATGCATGGAGCATGCACATGGGCATGGACCAAACTCATTGTGGATGCATTCCATCGCATCCACCCATGTGCAATCATGTTGGGCATACATCCATCATTCACAGATGGATCCATCCGCGCATGATGGGTACATGAGGAGTGAGGGGCACTGATTTGGCAGGGCCATTCCTACCCGCAGCTGATTACACTGAGATGGGTCTCGAAAGGAATCGCCTTAATCCTCGCCGAGGGAGTGAAAAGATGATGCTTGGACCCGTTCTCCCATGATGGCACTCCTCATCTTGCGTGGTGAGCGCACACCCGCCACCTTATCACTCCCTAGGGGAGGATTAAGGTGATTCTCTTCATGGCCCATCTCAGTGTAAATTGTGTGCACATGGGGTCGTGTATATGCATTTATTTTATTCTCCCTACACTCTAAAATAATAATTATAATTAATATTGTTAGAATGCATTCTAAAATTCGTGTTTAATTATGAAATTTAATGCCCTAGACTGATTAATTCTACACCCTAATTATATTCTGAGGTCATTCGATGACCACGTACCTCCCAAAAAATGGCCGTCCAATGCTATGAATATGATTTTACTAAGTAGCACATGTTTGCAAATGGCCGCCCTGAGGGATCGACTCTGGGCCACAACATGTGCTAGGGCAGCAAGACCAGGTTAGCAATGGATTTTTTCTATTCTGTCCGTTTTCCTTTACTTGTAATACCTGTTCTAAACTAATTCTATTCTCCCTTGACAGTTACTGCTAGTTTTTGCAATTATTTTTGTAATTAAGTCTGTGATGCAAGATTGTAGCCTGAAGAGCAGCTTGTATGTGCGGTCTGTGTGCGTGTTTACGTCCGTGCGTGCGTTTTCTCTTGCGTGCGTGGTAGTCCTGTGAATTAACCTTGGTCTTATACTTTAACCAGTTATTGGGGCATAGATATTGGATATTGAAGTGAGGGCTTCTCAGCTGGCTCAGGCATCAGAAAGGGTTGGTTCTCTAATACCAGCTTCACAACAGGGTTGAAAACCTTGCCGACGTTTCGACCAGATGCTCTGGTCTTCTTCAGGGCGAAGATCCGGTCTCGCACCGCTTTCCCAAGCCGACCTGCTGTACAGCGGTAGTTGCTACCACCGATATCTTCGCCCTGAAGAAGACCAGAGCATCTGGTCGAAACGTCGGCAATGTTTTCAACCCTGTTGTGAAGCTGGTATTAGAGAACCAACCCTTTCTGATATTGGATATTGTTCAATTAAATTACATAAATTGTGATTGAAGGAATTTGTAATAATATCAGCAATCAGCAATAAAATGAGAGTTTACATGGCCGTCTGAACATGCATTTAAGATGGGGGTGGTACTGCAAGTGTGTGTGGTGACTGTTAGATGGCATTGTGGATGTCAATGTTATCAGATAGCAGTGTGTAGAGTTTGGTGTCGGGGTTGTAGTTCACCCCAACCGGAAACACGATCCGGTCTCGCACCGCTTTCCCAAGCCGACCTGCTGTACAGCGGTAGTTGCTACCACCGATATCCTGAAAGGGCAGGTAGCTAATGTCGGTCTGGTTTATCCGCAAGACCTTCCCTAACTCGACCACAGGATTCACTGGTGTTGACCCTGGCAGCACAATGGCCACCAAATCTCCCAGGTTCGGCCCATCTGAGTCTGCGTCGCTGTCATTGTTGGTGGGCACCTGATTCAAATGGGAAGGCCCGGGCTGGGAGGGGTCCCTGGTCACGTCAGGTTCCTTGGGTCCATTCCCTGTTGCAAGGGCCTTCTGTAACAGACGGGCAGTGTAATCTTGTCCCTTGCTCTCCCTGTCCACCTGTGACCTCCTGTCATAGTGCTCCTTCTGCTACATTTGCAAGAGGGGTGGGGGTGGGACACATGTCACTTCACGTATGTAGGTAATCGAGTGAATGCATCTGCTGTGCTCTCCATGGTGCCTGGTCCATGGGGCGCTCACCGCTCTCCTGCTGTGGCGCATAGATGCTGCCATTGCTTCCTTTTCTGCCTCTGAGAGGCCTACCCTTTCGCAGTGGGTGACAAAGATGGATCGGATCATGGTGGGCCCTATCCTTCTGCCCGTGTGGCGCTCCAGGGTGCCCTCAACGTAGGAGGTCCAGCTGCCAGCTGTATAGGGTGCTCCCCTCTCATTCTGAGGAAGAGGGGCAATTAAAATGCAAGTGTTCGTGGGGGATGTACTATGTATGTGTGGGGGTGTACTGACCAGGAAGAGGGTCGTAGTGCTGGCCGGGCCGACCAAAGCTGGTCGGTGAGTGTTTAGGTGCAGCGCCAGGTGCTGCAGCAGCTGCCCCTCCCGAAGTGGCTGGAAATGATCTCCATAGGACTTGTGGGTCTTATAGTCGCCTAGCAGGATGTAGGCCTGCCTACCATCATCGGTTATGTGCAGGCAGTTGGCCTGCGCGGGGTCCACAGCAGGTTGGGGCAAGGTGTCATGGATCCGGTAGTGCAGGGTCTGAAACTCTTTCGAGCGGCCAGGGGGAAGGGCAGTGTAGAACAGGAGGAGAAGGAATCGCTGTGACTCCATGGCCTTCCTCCTACTCCCAGTTGCATCGCTAAATGTTCTTTGTTGCTGCTTCACAGCCTGAAGAATGCCATCCCTGGATGCAGAGCAAAGGGTTATCAAAGTTTCACAAAGGGTTTACTAAGGGTTACAAAGATTTCACAAAGGGTTACAAAGGCTTGCAAAGGGTTACATTGGGGTGACAAAGGGTGAGGGGCTCTTTTGTGTAACCCTTTGGTGTGGGGTGTGGGGAAGTGCAAACAAGTGGGGTGAGGTTGGGGTTACAAGGGGTTAAGTTACCGGGGGCCCGGGTTTAGGGAGTGAAACGTTGACAGTTACTCACCATTCAATCCACTTGTTCTTTGCCTCCAGAGCTTGCCAGCTCTGCTGAGCTGTCGAATGCGCAGTTTGCTTGCGGAACTTTTCCCGCAGCCTGGCCAGAGTGATGTAAAGTTCCTCCTGCTTGTAGTTCTTAATGTGATCTTTGCAGTAGAGGTAGCGTAGGCCGTATTGGAGGTGGTCCACGTACTGGGCTATGGTGCTGCCTAGTATCCCTTTCTTCACTAGAGACTGGACAAACTGTTGGATCATCTCTTCACTCCTCAGACAGTCTAGTGTTGGTGTCTTGCCCAGGGTGTCTTTAACATAGGCCAGGAACACTGGAGGTGGACAGGCAGATGGGCATCAGTGAGCACCCACCCTAAGTTCTATCTGACAGTCATGATTCCCATTACAACAACTCCACGGCAAGGCATTGTTAATTAAGAGTCAAGTATAATTACTGACAAATGAAAATCATTGCAGCCACACCCTCTCCCCATATGGAGGTGACTCACACAGAATGTGGAGGGAGACCTTGTTCCATGTCACGAGACTGATGGCATCGCCCTCCCTCCGCAGACTGACAGGATCCACGTAGAAGCTTCTCATCTGCTCCATCCGACTCTCTAGGGCCGGGTACTGATGGACGTTCAGGTAGTTCCTTGCCCGTCCCCCCTTGTCTCGCCGCGGCATCTTAGGTGCTGGCTCATAGTCGTCGTCATCACTGTCTGAGGAGGGGCAGGGGGGAGAGGGCGAGTGTGTTGGTGGGCTAACTGGATCCAGTCTCGGTGGGTTAACTGGGTCCTGTCTTGCTGGGCTAACTGGATCCAGTCTCGGTGGGTTAACTGGGTCCTGTGTTGGTGGGCTAACTGGATCCTGTCTTGGTGGGTTAACTGGATCCTGTCTTGGTGGGATAGCTGGATCCAGTCTTGGTGGGTTAACTGGATCCTGTGTTGGTGGGCTAGCTGGATCCAGTCTCTGCGGGTTAACTGGATCCTGTGTTGGTGGGCTAGCTGGATCCAGTCTTTGCGGGTTAACTGGATCCTGTGTTGGTGGGATAGCTGGATCCTGCCTTGGTGGGCCAACTGGATCCTGTCTTAGTGGGCTGTCTGGATCCCGTCTGATTGGGTTAACTGGATCCTGTGTTAGTGGGATAGCTGGATCCAGTCTTGGTGGGTTAACTGGATCCTGTCTTGGTGGGCTATCTGGATCCTGTCTTCTTGTGTTAACTGGATCCTGTGTTGGTGGGCCAACTGGATCCTGTCTTGGTGGGATAGCTGGCTCCATGCAGTGTTGGTGGGTTAACTGGATCCAGTGTTGGTGGGTTAACTGGATCCCGTCTTGGTGGGCTATCCGGTTCCTGTCTTGGTGGGACAGCTGGATCCTGTGTTGGTGGGCTATCCGGCTCCTGTCTTGGTGGGACAGCTGGATCCTGTGTTGGTGGGTTAGCTGGATCCTGTCCTGGTGGGATAACTGGCTCCGGTGTTGGTAGGATGGCAGTAGAGGCAACACCTATTAGATGGATAGCAGTTTTGTAGTGAGTACCGCCGGCATGTGAATGATTGGTAGTGCAGTTGTCATGCCACCAACACTAGATCCAGTTAACCCAGTCAGCAAGCTGTCAAGAACTTTGTGAGGCATGGTTGGATTACCATTTACCTTTGGAGTGTTCTGCTGAGCTTTCTTCTGCATCCTTGCTCTGCTGTCTGCCAGGAGGACCTCCCTGTGCCCTGGTGGCTAAAGCAAAAGCAGCCCTCAACACCAGCTGCATCATTTCCTCTGGAGACTGGGCGTTGGACATGGTTGCCTTTGTCCTGGGTCTTAGACATGGATGTAGCACCTCCACTTGCAGCCCCTTTTATAGCTGGGCCCTTGCCCCTCCCACAAGATGGCCCCTGCATGCCATGCTAGCCTTTGATGTCTGTGCCTGCAAGTGTGTGCCCTATCCACAGGCACCATATAAGGTTAGGGAAAGTGTCAACATATAGGTAGGGTGGTAATCACTCGAAGGTGTGTAATCTGTGTGTAAATGGATTGTGGGGGCGGTGTTGGTGGCAATATTATGTGCATATGTTGGAACCGACTAATCCACTCGTGTGACACAGACACACACACACACACACACACACACACACACACACACACACACACACACACACACACACACACACACACACACACACACGCACACACACACGCACGCACACACACGTCCCTTCAATGGATGTGTGTGTGTGTGTGTGTGTGTGTGTGTGTGTTCAGGGTACACTGCACTGATGAGACCCAAACAGGTCGAAACTATGGCATACTCATGCCATAGTCTGCAGTTCCCTGCAATTGATGCCATATTTGAGCTTGGCGATTGTGCTTGTGCTTGTCTGATGCATTTGTGTGTGTGTGTGTGCGTGTGTGTGTGCACCTGTGAGTGTGTGTGCATGTCTCAGCGGTCTCTGTTCTCCTCATGCAGGATGCAAGATGTTCACCGAAGACCGTAGCCGTACACAATTGACACTGAGATGGGCCCTGAAGAGGCTCACCTTAATCCTCCCCAAGGGAGTGATAAGGTGGCGGGTGTGCGTTCACCGCGCAAGATGCATGCATCCAAGACATGCATCCATCATGCATGGAGTGATCCCTCTGGGCATGTGGGATGCATGTGTCATGACATTGCACATGAGCCCATGTGTCCTCATGCATCATGCACATGGATCATGCCATGCACGTAGGGACATATTGGGGGTATATAGATGTAGATACAGATGGGTGACGATCCCCTAAAACTCACCACCCCCTCACTCCTCGTGCATCCATCATGCATGGAGTGATCCCTCTGGGCATGTGGGATGCATGTGTCATGACATTGCACATGAGCCCATGTGTCCTCATGCATCATGCACATGGATCATGCCATGCACGTAGGGACATATTGGGGGTATATAGATGTAGATACAGATGGGTGACGATCCCCTAAAACTCACCACCCCCTCACTCCTCGTGCATCCATCATGCATGGAGTGATCCCTCTGGGCATGTGGGATGCATGTGTCATGACATTGCACATGAGCCCATGTGTCCTCATGCATCATGCACATGGATCATGCCATGCACGTAGGGACATATTGGGGGTATATAGATGTAGATACAGATGGGTGACGATCCCCTAAAACTCACCACCCCCTCACTCCTCGTGCATCCATCATGCATGGAGTGATCCCTCTGGGCATGTGGGATGCATGTGTCATGACATTGCACATGAGCCCATGTGTCCTCATGCATCATGCACATGGATCATGCCATGCACGTAGGGACATATTGGGGGTATATAGATGTAGATACAGATGGGTGACAATCCCCTAAAACTCACCACCCCCTCACTCCTCATGCACCCATCATGCACAAATGGATCCCTCTGGGCATGTGGGATGCATGTGTCATGACGTTGCACATGACCCATGCGCATTGGGCGTAAATGGGCTGCAAATCTGCAGTTGAGGCTTGTGGGCGGGGCTAAGGTTAGGGACCTCTATAATTCGGCCGGGGATGGCGGCAGGTTGGAGTTTTTGAAATATGCGCTGGAGCACGCAATGTCAAGTGTACCATACAAATTTTGCCTATTCAGATCCGACTTTGCCTGTACACTTTTGAAGGCCAAAAATGCACCCTTACGCACATGAAGATAGGGGCTGCTACAAGCAGAACCTGGAGCAGTCCATCTTCCCATACATAAGGGTGCATTTTTGGCCTTCAAAAGTGTACAAGCAAAGGCGGATCTGAATAGGCCAAATTTGCATGGTACACTTGACATTGCGTGCTCCAGCGCATATTTCAAAAAATCCAACCTGCCGCAATCCCCGGCCAAATTACTAATGCATCTCCAAGTGGAGGGGTAAGCAGGACATTGTATACTGGGAGGGGCTAGCAGGACAGGCTGGTACATTGCAATGTACATGTATTCCCAAGGTCATGCATGGGATCCATCGCATCGAAGATGCGTGATGACACATGGGGTCATGTGCAATGTCATGACACGTGTATCCATCATGCCCAGAGGGATTCATCTGTGCATGATGGATGCATCAGGAGTGATGGCCGGGTCTTGGTGAGGGGACTTGCCCTGGGGACCTACATGCAGCCATCCCTATTTCCACTTGCATTGCATGGTCCAATGGCTGGACGTGTCAAGATGCATGGCGAAAGGGCGTGGGGGTGGGTGGAGTTATAGTTGGGCTAGTTGTGCAAGAGCTGATATGTACTGCTGCTGGAGGACTTTCTAAAATTTTATATATTCTTTCACACATTTGCGCCCGGCCCACTTCAGAACAACCGCCGCCAGTTGGTTTGCATGGGGCATTGTCTCTGTCACCTGCTTACAGACTGCATGCAGGAAGGCAGACAGTGTCTAATGTTCATGTGTGATAGAATGCTAATGAGAAGCTCTAGATGGGGTGCCAATTAGCTAGCTAGGAATGCAATTAGATGGCTGTCCACATGAGCTATTCATGGGGTCCAACAGTGGCATTTGAACATACAGCATGGCAGTGCTGTCTATGTGGGAACAACTGCCGCAAGTTTGTTTGGGGCATTGTCTTTGTCACCTGCTTGAAGACTGTATGCAGCTAATTAGAAGAAGGTGGACAGCATCGGGAAGGCATCATGGCACATCTGACAATGTACCATTTCATGATACATCCATCCATCATGCATGGATGGATCCATCAATGCATCCCACATGCCCAGAGGGATCCATCTGTGCATGTGGGATGCATCAGAAGTGATGACTGGAGGTTTGTGAGGGGGGTTTCCCCCGGCACCTGCTTACAGCCTATAAGCAGTGTATATACATGCATTGCCTTAATATACATTTGTCACCCCAAGGTCATGGGATCCATCGCATCCAAGATGCATGATGACGCATGGGGTCAAGCGCAGTGTCATGACATGGGCTTAGGGGAAGGGTATGCATGCAATCAGACATGCCCATGTACATAATTCTTCCTTGCATGGCATGCTCATGTGCATTCTCATGCATTGACTTCAATGCATGGAGCATGCACATGGGCATGGACCAAACTCATTGTGGATGCATTCCATCGCATCCACCCATGTGCAATCATGTTGGGCATGCATCCATCATTCACAGATGGATCCATCCGCGCATGATGGGTACATGAGGAGTGAGGGGCACTGATTTGGCAGGGCCATTCCTACCCGCAGCTGATTACACTGAGATGGGTCTCGAAAGGAATCGCCTTAATCCTCGCCGAGGGAGTGAAAAGATGATGCTTGGACCCGTTCTCCCATGATGGCACTCCTCATCTTGCGTGGTGAGCGCACACCCGCCACCTTATCACTCCCTAGGGGAGGATTAAGGTGATTCTCTTCATGGCCCATCTCAGTGTAAATTGTGTGCACATGGGGTCGTGTATATGCATTTATTTTATTCTCCCTACACTCTAAAATAATAATTATAATTAATATTGTTAGAATGCATTCTAAAATTCGTGTTTAATTATGAAATTTAATGCACTAGACTGATTAATTCTACACCCTAATTATATTCTGAGGTCATTCGATGACCACGTACCTCCCAAAAAATGGCCGTCCAATGCTATGAATATGATTTTACTAAGTAGCACATGTTTGCAAATGGCCGCCCTGAGGGATCGACTCTGGGCCACAACATGTGCTAGGGCAGCAAGACCAGGTTAGCAATGGATTTTTTCTATTCTGTCCGTTTTCCTTTACTTGTAATACCTGTTCTAAACTAATTCTATTCTCCCTTGACAGTTACTGCTAGTTTTTGCAATTATTTTTGTAATTAAGTCTGTGATGCAAGATTGTAGCCTGAAGAGCAGCTTGTATGTGCGGTCTGTGTGCGTGTTTACGTCCGTGCGTGCGTTTTCTCTTGCGTGCGTGGTAGTCCTGTGAATTAACCTTGGTCTTATACTTTAACCAGTTATTGGGGCATAGATATTGGATATTGAAGTGAGGGCTTCTCAGCTGGCTCAGGCATCAGAAAGGGTTGGTTCTCTAATACCAGCTTCACAACAGGGTTGAAAACCTTGCCGACGTTTCGACCAGATGCTCTGGTCTTCTTCAGGGCGAAGATCCGGTCTCGCACCGCTTTCCCAAGCCGACCTGCTGTACAGGTAGTTGCTACCACCGATATCTTCGCCCTGAAGAAGACCAGAGCATCTGGTCGAAACGTCGGCAATGTTTTCAACCCTGTTGTGAAGCTGGTATTAGAGAACCAACCCTTTCTGATATTGGATATTGTTCAATTAAATTACATAAATTGTGATTGAAGGAATTTGTAATAATATCAGCAATCAGCAATAAAATGAGAGTTTACATGGCCGTCTGAACATGCATTTAAGATGGGGGTGGTACTGCAAGTGTGTGTGGTGACTGTTAGATGGCATTGTGGATGTCAATGTTATCAGATAGCAGTGTGTAGAGTTTGGTGTCGGGGTTGTAGTTCACCCCAACCGGAAACACGATCCGGTCTCGCACCGCTTTCCCAAGCCGACCTGCTGTACAGCGGTAGTTGCTACCACCGATATCCTGAAAGGGCAGGTAGCTAATGTCGGTCTGGTTTATCCGCAAGACCTTCCCTAACTCGACCACAGGATTCACTGGTGTTGACCCTGGCAGCACAATGGCCACCAAATCTCCCAGGTTCGGCCCATCTGAGTCTGCGTCGCTGTCATTGTTGGTGGGCACCTGATTCAAATGGGAAGGCCCGGGCTGGGAGGGGTCCCTGGTCACGTCAGGTTCCTTGGGTCCATTCCCTGTTGCAAGGGCCTTCTGTAACAGACGGGCAGTGTAATCTTGTCCCTTGCTCTCCCTGTCCACCTGTGACCTCCTGTCATAGTGCTCCTTCTGCTACATTTGCAAGA
>CAXHTE010000034.1:142500-147500 GCA_964019415.1 Ianthella basta
AGGACAGGCTGGTACATTGCAATGTACATGTATTCCCAAGGTCATGCATGGGATCCATCGCATCGAAGATGCGTGATGACACATGGGGTCATGTGCAATGTCATGACACGTGTATCCATCATGCCCAGAGGGATTCATCTGTGCATGATGGATGCATCAGGAGTGATGGCCGGGTCTTGGTGAGGGGACTTGCCCTGGGGACCTACATGCAGCCATCCCTATTTCCACTTGCATTGCATGGTCCAATGGCTGGACGTGTCAAGATGCATGGCGAAAGGGCGTGGGGGTGGGTGGAGTTATAGTTGGGCTAGTTGTGCAAGAGCTGATATGTACTGCTGCTGGAGGACTTTCTAAAATTTTATATATTCTTTCACACATTTGCGCCCGGCCCACTTCAGAACAACCGCCGCCAGTTGGTTTGCATGGGGCATTGTCTCTGTCACCTGCTTACAGACTGCATGCAGGAAGGCAGACAGTGTCTAATGTTCATGTGTGATAGAATGCTAATGAGAAGCTCTAGATGGGGTGCCAATTAGCTAGCTAGGAATGCAATTAGATGGCTGTCCACATGAGCTATTCATGGGGTCCAACAGTGGCATTTGAACATACAGCATGGCAGTGCTGTCTATGTGGGAACAACTGCCGCAAGTTTGTTTGGGGCATTGTCTTTGTCACCTGCTTGAAGACTGTATGCAGCTAATTAGAAGAAGGTGGACAGCATCGGGAAGGCATCATGGCACATCTGACAATGTACCATTTCATGATACATCCATCCATCATGCATGGATGGATCCATCAATGCATCCCACATGCCCAGAGGGATCCATCTGTGCATGTGGGATGCATCAGAAGTGATGACTGGAGGTTTGTGAGGGGGGTTTCCCCCGGCACCTGCTTACAGCCTATAAGCAGTGTATATACATGCATTGCCTTAATATACATTTGTCACCCCAAGGTCATGGGATCCATCGCATCCAAGATGCATGATGACGCATGGGGTCAAGCGCAGTGTCATGACATGGGCTTAGGGGAAGGGTATGCATGCAATCAGACATGCCCATGTACATAATTCTTCCTTGCATGGCATGCTCATGTGCATTCTCATGCATTGACTTCAATGCATGGAGCATGCACATGGGCATGGACCAAACTCATTGTGGATGCATTCCATCGCATCCACCCATGTGCAATCATGTTGGGCATGCATCCATCATTCACAGATGGATCCATCCGCGCATGATGGGTACATGAGGAGTGAGGGGCACTGATTTGGCAGGGCCATTCCTACCCGCAGCTGATTACACTGAGATGGGTCTCGAAAGGAATCGCCTTAATCCTCGCCGAGGGAGTGAAAAGATGATGCTTGGACCCGTTCTCCCATGATGGCACTCCTCATCTTGCGTGGTGAGCGCACACCCGCCACCTTATCACTCCCTAGGGGAGGATTAAGGTGATTCTCTTCATGGCCCATCTCAGTGTAAATTGTGTGCACATGGGGTCGTGTATATGCATTTATTTTATTCTCCCTACACTCTAAAATAATAATTATAATTAATATTGTTAGAATGCATTCTAAAATTCGTGTTTAATTATGAAATTTAATGCACTAGACTGATTAATTCTACACCCTAATTATATTCTGAGGTCATTCGATGACCACGTACCTCCCAAAAAATGGCCGTCCAATGCTATGAATATGATTTTACTAAGTAGCACATGTTTGCAAATGGCCGCCCTGAGGGATCGACTCTGGGCCACAACATGTGCTAGGGCAGCAAGACCAGGTTAGCAATGGATTTTTTCTATTCTGTCCGTTTTCCTTTACTTGTAATACCTGTTCTAAACTAATTCTATTCTCCCTTGACAGTTACTGCTAGTTTTTGCAATTATTTTTGTAATTAAGTCTGTGATGCAAGATTGTAGCCTGAAGAGCAGCTTGTATGTGCGGTCTGTGTGCGTGTTTACGTCCGTGCGTGCGTTTTCTCTTGCGTGCGTGGTAGTCCTGTGAATTAACCTTGGTCTTATACTTTAACCAGTTATTGGGGCATAGATATTGGATATTGAAGTGAGGGCTTCTCAGCTGGCTCAGGCATCAGAAAGGGTTGGTTCTCTAATACCAGCTTCACAACAGGGTTGAAAACCTTGCCGACGTTTCGACCAGATGCTCTGGTCTTCTTCAGGGCGAAGATCCGGTCTCGCACCGCTTTCCCAAGCCGACCTGCTGTACAGCGGTAGTTGCTACCACCGATATCTTCGCCCTGAAGAAGACCAGAGCATCTGGTCGAAACGTCGGCAATGTTTTCAACCCTGTTGTGAAGCTGGTATTAGAGAACCAACCCTTTCTGATATTGGATATTGTTCAATTAAATTACATAAATTGTGATTGAAGGAATTTGTAATAATATCAGCAATCAGCAATAAAATGAGAGTTTACATGGCCGTCTGAACATGCATTTAAGATGGGGGTGGTACTGCAAGTGTGTGTGGTGACTGTTAGATGGCATTGTGGATGTCAATGTTATCAGATAGCAGTGTGTAGAGTTTGGTGTCGGGGTTGTAGTTCACCCCAACCGGAAACACGATCCGGTCTCGCACCGCTTTCCCAAGCCGACCTGCTGTACAGCGGTAGTTGCTACCACCGATATCCTGAAAGGGCAGGTAGCTAATGTCGGTCTGGTTTATCCGCAAGACCTTCCCTAACTCGACCACAGGATTCACTGGTGTTGACCCTGGCAGCACAATGGCCACCAAATCTCCCAGGTTCGGCCCATCTGAGTCTGCGTCGCTGTCATTGTTGGTGGGCACCTGATTCAAATGGGAAGGCCCGGGCTGGGAGGGGTCCCTGGTCACGTCAGGTTCCTTGGGTCCATTCCCTGTTGCAAGGGCCTTCTGTAACAGACGGGCAGTGTAATCTTGTCCCTTGCTCTCCCTGTCCACCTGTGACCTCCTGTCATAGTGCTCCTTCTGCTACATTTGCAAGAGGGTGGGGGTGGGACACATGTCACTTCACGTATGTAGGTAATCGAGTGAATGCATCTGCTGTGCTCTCCATGGTGCCTGGTCCATGGGGCGCTCACCGCTCTCCTGCTGTGGCGCATAGATGCTGCCATTGCTTCCTTTTCTGCCTCTGAGAGGCCTACCCTTTCGCAGTGGGTGACAAAGATGGATCGGATCATGGTGGGCCCTATCCTTCTGCCCGTGTGGCGCTCCAGGGTGCCCTCAACGTAGGAGGTCCAGCTGCCAGCTGTATAGGGTGCTCCCCTCTCATTCTGAGGAAGAGGGGCAATTAAAATGCAAGTGTTCGTGGGGGGTGTACTATGTATGTGTGGGGGTGTACTGACCAGGAAGAGGGTCGTAGTGCTGGCCGGGCCGACCAAAGCTGGTCGGTGAGTGTTTAGGTGCAGCGCCAGGTGCTGCAGCAGCTGCCCCTCCCGAAGTGGCTGGAAATGATCTCCATAGGACTTGTGGGTCTTATAGTCGCCTAGCAGGATGTAGGCCTGCCTACCATCATCGGTTATGTGCAGGCAGTTGGCCTGCGCGGGGTCCACAGCAGGTTGGGGCAAGGTGTCATGGATCCGGTAGTGCAGGGTCTGAAACTCTTTCGAGCGGCCGGGGGGAAGGGCAGTGTAGAACAGGAGGAGAAGGAATCGCTGTGACTCCATGGCCTTCCTCCTACTCCCAGTTGCATCGCTAAATGCTCTTTGTTGCTGCTTCACAGCCTGAAGAATGCCATCCCTGGATGCAGAGCAAAGGGTTATCAAAGTTTCACAAAGGGTTTACTAAGGGTTACAAAGATTTCACAAAGGGTTACAAAGGCTTGCAAAGGGTTACATTGGGGTGACAAAGGGTGAAGGGCTCTTTTGTGTAACCCATTGGTGTGGGGTGTGGGGAAGTGCAAACAAGTGGGGTGAGGTTGGGGTTACAAGGGGTTAAGTTACCGGGGGCCCGGGTTTAGGGAGTGAAACGTTGACAGTTACTCACCATTCAATCCACTTGTTCTTTGCCTCCAGAGCTTGCCAGCTCTGCTGAGCTGTCGAATGCGCAGTTTGCTTGCGGAACTTTTCCCGCAGCCTGGCCAGAGTGATGTAAAGTTCCTCCTGCTTGTAGTTCTTAATGTGATCTTTGCAGTAGAGGTAGCGTAGGCCGTATTGGAGGTGGTCCACGTACTGGGCTATGGTGCTGCCTAGTATCCCTTTCTTCACTAGAGACTGGACAAACTGTTGGATCATCTCTTCACTCCTCAGACAGTCTAGTGTTGGTGTCTCGCCCAGGGTGTCTTTAACATAGGCCAGGAACACTGGAGGTGGACAGGCAGATGGGCATCAGTGAGCACCCACCCTAAGTTCTATCTGACAGTCATGATTCCCATTACAACAACTCCACGGCAAGGCATTGTTAATTAAGAGTCAAGTATAATTACTGACAAATGAAAATCATTGCAGCCACACCCTCTCCCCATATGGAGGTGACTCACACAGAATGTGGAGGGAGACCTTGTTCCATGTCACGAGACTGATGGCATCGCCCTCCCTCCGCAGACTGACAGGATCCACGTAGAAGCTTCTCATCTGCTCCATCCGACTCTCTAGGGCCGGGTACTGATGGACGTTCAGGTAGTTCCTTGCCCGTCCCCCCTTGTCTCGCCGCGGCATCTTAGGTGCTGGCTCATAGTCGTCGTCATCACTGTCTGAGGAGGGGCAGGGGGGAGAGGGCGAGTGTGTTGGTGGGCTAACTGGATCCAGTCTCGGTGGGTTAACTGGGTCCTGTCTTGCTGGGCTAACTGGATCCAGTCTCGGTGGGTTAACTGGGTCCTGTGTTGGTGGGCTAACTGGATCCTGTCTTGGTGGGTTAACTGGATCCTGTCTTGGTGGGATAGCTGGATCCAGTCTTGGTGGGTTAACTGGATCCTGTGTTGGTGGGCTAGCTGGATCCAGTCTCTGCGGGTTAACTGGATCCTGTGTTGGTGGGCTAGCTGGATCCAGTCTTTGCGGGTTAACTGG
>CAXHTE010000034.1:152500-155000 GCA_964019415.1 Ianthella basta
TGGTCTTATACTTTAACCAGTTATTGGGGCATAGATATTGGATATTGAAGTGAGGGCTTCTCAGCTGGCTCAGGCATCAGAAAGGGTTGGTTCTCTAATACCAGCTTCACAACAGGGTTGAAAACCTTGCCGACGTTTCGACCAGATGCTCTGGTCTTCTTCAGGGCGAAGATCCGGTCTCGCACCGCTTTCCCAAGCCGACCTGCTGTACAGCGGTAGTTGCTACCACCGATATCTTCGCCCTCTGAAGAAGACCAGAGCATCTGGTCGAAACGTCGGCAATGTTTTCAACCCTGTTGTGAAGCTGGTATTAGAGAACCAACCCTTTCTGATATTGGATATTGTTCAATTAAATTACATAAATTGTGATTGAAGGAATTTGTAATAATATCAGCAATCAGCAATAAAATGAGAGTTTACATGGCCGTCTGAACATGCATTTAAGATGGGGGTGGTACTGCAAGTGTGTGTGGTGACTGTTAGATGGCATTGTGGATGTCAATGTTATCAGATAGCAGTGTGTAGAGTTTGGTGTCGGGGTTGTAGTTCACCCCAACCGGAAACACGATCCGGTCTCGCACCGCTTTCCCAAGCCGACCTGCTGTACAGCGGTAGTTGCTACCACCGATATCCTGAAAGGGCAGGTAGCTAATGTCGGTCTGGTTTATCCGCAAGACCTTCCCTAACTCGACCACAGGATTCACTGGTGTTGACCCTGGCAGCACAATGGCCACCAAATCTCCCAGGTTCGGCCCATCTGAGTCTGCGTCGCTGTCATTGTTGGTGGGCACCTGATTCAAATGGGAAGGCCCGGGCTGGGAGGGGTCCCTGGTCACGTCAGGTTCCTTGGGTCCATTCCCTGTTGCAAGGGCCTTCTGTAACAGACGGGCAGTGTAATCTTGTCCCTTGCTCTCCCTGTCCACCTGTGACCTCCTGTCATAGTGCTCCTTCTGCTACATTTGCAAGAGGGGTGGGGGTGGGACACATGTCACTTCACGTATGTAGGTAATCGAGTGAATGCATCTGCTGTGCTCTCCATGGTGCCTGGTCCATGGGGCGCTCACCGCTCTCCTGCTGTGGCGCATAGATGCTGCCATTGCTTCCTTTTCTGCCTCTGAGAGGCCTACCCTTTCGCAGTGGGTGACAAAGATGGATCGGATCATGGTGGGCCCTATCCTTCTGCCCGTGTGGCGCTCCAGGGTGCCCTCAACGTAGGAGGTCCAGCTGCCAGCTGTATAGGGTGCTCCCCTCTCATTCTGAGGAAGAGGGGCAATTAAAATGCAAGTGTTCGTGGGGGGTGTACTATGTATGTGTGGGGGTGTACTGACCAGGAAGAGGGTCGTAGTGCTGGCCGGGCCGACCAAAGCTGGTCGGTGAGTGTTTAGGTGCAGCGCCAGGTGCTGCAGCAGCTGCCCCTCCCGAAGTGGCTGGAAATGATCTCCATAGGACTTGTGGGTCTTATAGTCGCCTAGCAGGATGTAGGCCTGCCTACCATCATCGGTTATGTGCAGGCAGTTGGCCTGCGCGGGGTCCACAGCAGGTTGGGGCAAGGTGTCATGGATCCGGTAGTGCAGGGTCTGAAACTCTTTCGAGCGGCCGGGGGGAAGGGCAGTGTAGAACAGGAGGAGAAGGAATCGCTGTGACTCCATGGCCTTCCTCCTACTCCCAGTTGCATCGCTAAATGCTCTTTGTTGCTGCTTCACAGCCTGAAGAATGCTCCCTGGATGCAGAGCAAAGGGTTATCAAAGTTTCACAAAGGGTTTACTAAGGGTTACAAAGATTTCACAAAGGGTTACAAAGGCTTGCAAAGGGTTACATTGGGGTGACAAAGGGTGAAGGGCTCTTTTGTGTAACCCATTGGTGTGGGGTGTGGGGAAGTGCAAACAAGTGGGGTGAGGTTGGGGTTACAAGGGGTTAAGTTACCGGGGGCCCGGGTTTAGGGAGTGAAACGTTGACAGTTACTCACCATTCAATCCACTTGTTCTTTGCCTCCAGAGCTTGCCAGCTCTGCTGAGCTGTCGAATGCGCAGTTTGCTTGCGGAACTTTTCCCGCAGCCTGGCCAGAGTGATGTAAAGTTCCTCCTGCTTGTAGTTCTTAATGTGATCTTTGCAGTAGAGGTAGCGTAGGCCGTATTGGAGGTGGTCCACGTACTGGGCTATGGTGCTGCCTAGTATCCCTTTCTTCACTAGAGACTGGACAAACTGTTGGATCATCTCTTCACTCCTCAGACAGTCTAGTGTTGGTGTCTCGCCCAGGGTGTCTTTAACATAGGCCAGGAACACTGGAGGTGGACAGGCAGATGGGCATCAGTGAGCACCCACCCTAAGTTCTATCTGACAGTCATGATTCCCATTACAACAACTCCACGGCAAGGCATTGTTAATTAAGAGTCAAGTATAATTACTGACAAATGAAAATCATTGCAGCCACACCCTCTCCCCATATGGAGGTGACTCACACAGAATGTGGAGGGAGACCTTGTTCCATGTCACGAGACTG
>CAXHTE010000034.1:160000-162500 GCA_964019415.1 Ianthella basta
CTAAAATAATAATTATAATTAATATTGTTAGAATGCATTCTAAAATTCGTGTTTAATTATGAAATTTAATGCACTAGACTGATTAATTCTACACCCTAATTATATTCTGAGGTCATTCGATGACCACGTACCTCCCAAAAAATGGCCGTCCAATGCTATGAATATGATTTTACTAAGTAGCACATGTTTGCAAATGGCCGCCCTGAGGGATCGACTCTGGGCCACAACATGTGCTAGGGCAGCAAGACCAGGTTAGCAATGGATTTTTTCTATTCTGTCCGTTTTCCTTTACTTGTAATACCTGTTCTAAACTAATTCTATTCTCCCTTGACAGTTACTGCTAGTTTTTGCAATTATTTTTGTAATTAAGTCTGTGATGCAAGATTGTAGCCTGAAGAGCAGCTTGTATGTGCGGTCTGTGTGCGTGTTTACGTCCGTGCGTGCGTTTTCTCTTGCGTGCGTGGTAGTCCTGTGAATTAACCTTGGTCTTATACTTTAACCAGTTATTGGGGCATAGATATTGGATATTGAAGTGAGGGCTTCTCAGCTGGCTCAGGCATCAGAAAGGGTTGGTTCTCTAATACCAGCTTCACAACAGGGTTGAAAACCTTGCCGACGTTTCGACCAGATGCTCTGGTCTTCTTCAGGGCGAAGATCCGGTCTCGCACCGCTTTCCCAAGCCGACCTGCTGTACAGCGGTAGTTGCTACCACCGATATCTTCGCCCTGAAGAAGACCAGAGCATCTGGTCGAAACGTCGGCAATGTTTTCAACCCTGTTGTGAAGCTGGTATTAGAGAACCAACCCTTTCTGATATTGGATATTGTTCAATTAAATTACATAAATTGTGATTGAAGGAATTTGTAATAATATCAGCAATCAGCAATAAAATGAGAGTTTACATGGCCGTCTGAACATGCATTTAAGATGGGGGTGGTACTGCAAGTGTGTGTGGTGACTGTTAGATGGCATTGTGGATGTCAATGTTATCAGATAGCAGTGTGTAGAGTTTGGTGTCGGGGTTGTAGTTCACCCCAACCGGAAACACGATCCGGTCTCGCACCGCTTTCCCAAGCCGACCTGCTGTACAGCGGTAGTTGCTACCACCGATATCCTGAAAGGGCAGGTAGCTAATGTCGGTCTGGTTTATCCGCAAGACCTTCCCTAACTCGACCACAGGATTCACTGGTGTTGACCCTGGCAGCACAATGGCCACCAAATCTCCCAGGTTCGGCCCATCTGAGTCTGCGTCGCTGTCATTGTTGGTGGGCACCTGATTCAAATGGGAAGGCCCGGGCTGGGAGGGGTCCCTGGTCACGTCAGGTTCCTTGGGTCCATTCCCTGTTGCAAGGGCCTTCTGTAACAGACGGGCAGTGTAATCTTGTCCCTTGCTCTCCCTGTCCACCTGTGACCTCCTGTCATAGTGCTCCTTCTGCTACATTTGCAAGAGGGGTGGGGGTGGGACACATGTCACTTCACGTATGTAGGTAATCGAGTGAATGCATCTGCTGTGCTCTCCATGGTGCCTGGTCCATGGGGCGCTCACCGCTCTCCTGCTGTGGCGCATAGATGCTGCCATTGCTTCCTTTTCTGCCTCTGAGAGGCCTACCCTTTCGCAGTGGGTGACAAAGATGGATCGGATCATGGTGGGCCCTATCCTTCTGCCCGTGTGGCGCTCCAGGGTGCCCTCAACGTAGGAGGTCCAGCTGCCAGCTGTATAGGGTGCTCCCCTCTCATTCTGAGGAAGAGGGGCAATTAAAATGCAAGTGTTCGTGGGGGGTGTACTATGTATGTGTGGGGGTGTACTGACCAGGAAGAGGGTCGTAGTGCTGGCCGGGCCGACCAAAGCTGGTCGGTGAGTGTTTAGGTGCAGCGCCAGGTGCTGCAGCAGCTGCCCCTCCCGAAGTGGCTGGAAATGATCTCCATAGGACTTGTGGGTCTTATAGTCGCCTAGCAGGATGTAGGCCTGCCTACCATCATCGGTTATGTGCAGGCAGTTGGCCTGCGCGGGGTCCACAGCAGGTTGGGGCAAGGTGTCATGGATCCGGTAGTGCAGGGTCTGAAACTCTTTCGAGCGGCCGGGGGGAAGGGCAGTGTAGAACAGGAGGAGAAGGAATCGCTGTGACTCCATGGCCTTCCTCCTACTCCCAGTTGCATCGCTAAATGCTCTTTGTTGCTGCTTCACAGCCTGAAGAATGCCATCCCTGGATGCAGAGCAAAGGGTTATCAAAGTTTCACAAAGGGTTTACTAAGGGTTACAAAGATTTCACAAAGGGTTACAAAGGCTTGCAAAGGGTTACATTGGGGTGACAAAGGGTGAAGGGCTCTTTTGTGTAACCCATTGGTGTGGGGTGTGGGGAAGTGCAAACAAGTGGGGTGAGGTTGGGGTTACAAGGGGTTAAGTTACCGGGGGCCCGGGTTTAGGGAGTGAAACGTTGACAGTTACTCACCATTCAATCCACTTGTTCTTTGCCTCCAGAGCTTGCCAGCTCTGCTGAGCT
>CAXHTE010000034.1:167500-170000 GCA_964019415.1 Ianthella basta
CAGACATGCCCATGTACATAATTCTTCCTTGCATGGCATGCTCATGTGCATTCTCATGCATTGACTTCAATGCATGGAGCATGCACATGGGCATGGACCAAACTCATTGTGGATGCATTCCATCGCATCCACCCATGTGCAATCATGTTGGGCATGCATCCATCATTCACAGATGGATCCATCCGCGCATGATGGGTACATGAGGAGTGAGGGGCACTGATTTGGCAGGGCCATTCCTACCCGCAGCTGATTACACTGAGATGGGTCTCGAAAGGAATCGCCTTAATCCTCGCCGAGGGAGTGAAAAGATGATGCTTGGACCCGTTCTCCCATGATGGCACTCCTCATCTTGCGTGGTGAGCGCACACCCGCCACCTTATCACTCCCTAGGGGAGGATTAAGGTGATTCTCTTCATGGCCCATCTCAGTGTAAATTGTGTGCACATGGGGTCGTGTATATGCATTTATTTTATTCTCCCTACACTCTAAAATAATAATTATAATTAATATTGTTAGAATGCATTCTAAAATTCGTGTTTAATTATGAAATTTAATGCACTAGACTGATTAATTCTACACCCTAATTATATTCTGAGGTCATTCGATGACCACGTACCTCCCAAAAAATGGCCGTCCAATGCTATGAATATGATTTTACTAAGTAGCACATGTTTGCAAATGGCCGCCCTGAGGGATCGACTCTGGGCCACAACATGTGCTAGGGCAGCAAGACCAGGTTAGCAATGGATTTTTTCTATTCTGTCCGTTTTCCTTTACTTGTAATACCTGTTCTAAACTAATTCTATTCTCCCTTGACAGTTACTGCTAGTTTTTGCAATTATTTTTGTAATTAAGTCTGTGATGCAAGATTGTAGCCTGAAGAGCAGCTTGTATGTGCGGTCTGTGTGCGTGTTTACGTCCGTGCGTGCGTTTTCTCTTGCGTGCGTGGTAGTCCTGTGAATTAACCTTGGTCTTATACTTTAACCAGTTATTGGGGCATAGATATTGGATATTGAAGTGAGGGCTTCTCAGCTGGCTCAGGCATCAGAAAGGGTTGGTTCTCTAATACCAGCTTCACAACAGGGTTGAAAACCTTGCCGACGTTTCGACCAGATGCTCTGGTCTTCTTCAGGGCGAAGATCCGGTCTCGCACCGCTTTCCCAAGCCGACCTGCTGTACAGCGGTAGTTGCTACCACCGATATCTTCGCCCTGAAGAAGACCAGAGCATCTGGTCGAAACGTCGGCAATGTTTTCAACCCTGTTGTGAAGCTGGTATTAGAGAACCAACCCTTTCTGATATTGGATATTGTTCAATTAAATTACATAAATTGTGATTGAAGGAATTTGTAATAATATCAGCAATCAGCAATAAAATGAGAGTTTACATGGCCGTCTGAACATGCATTTAAGATGGGGGTGGTACTGCAAGTGTGTGTGGTGACTGTTAGATGGCATTGTGGATGTCAATGTTATCAGATAGCAGTGTGTAGAGTTTGGTGTCGGGGTTGTAGTTCACCCCAACCGGAAACACGATCCGGTCTCGCACCGCTTTCCCAAGCCGACCTGCTGTACAGCGGTAGTTGCTACCACCGATATCCTGAAAGGGCAGGTAGCTAATGTCGGTCTGGTTTATCCGCAAGACCTTCCCTAACTCGACCACAGGATTCACTGGTGTTGACCCTGGCAGCACAATGGCCACCAAATCTCCCAGGTTCGGCCCATCTGAGTCTGCGTCGCTGTCATTGTTGGTGGGCACCTGATTCAAATGGGAAGGCCCGGGCTGGGAGGGGTCCCTGGTCACGTCAGGTTCCTTGGGTCCATTCCCTGTTGCAAGGGCCTTCTGTAACAGACGGGCAGTGTAATCTTGTCCCTTGCTCTCCCTGTCCACCTGTGACCTCCTGTCATAGTGCTCCTTCTGCTACATTTGCAAGAGGGGTGGGGGTGGGACACATGTCACTTCACGTATGTAGGTAATCGAGTGAATGCATCTGCTGTGCTCTCCATGGTGCCTGGTCCATGGGGCGCTCACCGCTCTCCTGCTGTGGCGCATAGATGCTGCCATTGCTTCCTTTTCTGCCTCTGAGAGGCCTACCCTTTCGCAGTGGGTGACAAAGATGGATCGGATCATGGTGGGCCCTATCCTTCTGCCCGTGTGGCGCTCCAGGGTGCCCTCAACGTAGGAGGTCCAGCTGCCAGCTGTATAGGGTGCTCCCCTCTCATTCTGAGGAAGAGGGGCAATTAAAATGCAAGTGTTCGTGGGGGGTGTACTATGTATGTGTGGGGGTGTACTGACCAGGAAGAGGGTCGTAGTGCTGGCCGGGCCGACCAAAGCTGGTCGGTGAGTGTTTAGGTGCAGCGCCAGGTGCTGCAGCAGCTGCCCCTCCCGAAGTGGCTGGAAATGATCTCCATAGGACTTGTGGGTCTTATAGTCGCCTAGCAGGATGTAGGCCTGCCTACCATCATCGGTTATGTGCAGGCAGTTGGCCTGCGCGGGGTCCA
>CAXHTE010000034.1:175000-177264 GCA_964019415.1 Ianthella basta
TGAGCTATTCATGGGGTCCAACAGTGGCATTTGAACATACAGCATGGCAGTGCTGTCTATGTGGGAACAACTGCCGCAAGTTTGTTTGGGGCATTGTCTTTGTCACCTGCTTGAAGACTGTATGCAGCTAATTAGAAGAAGGTGGACAGCATCGGGAAGGCATCATGGCACATCTGACAATGTACCATTTCATGATACATCCATCCATCATGCATGGATGGATCCATCAATGCATCCCACATGCCCAGAGGGATCCATCTGTGCATGTGGGATGCATCAGAAGTGATGACTGGAGGTTTGTGAGGGGGGTTTCCCCCGGCACCTGCTTACAGCCTATAAGCAGTGTATATACATGCATTGCCTTAATATACATTTGTCACCCCAAGGTCATGGGATCCATCGCATCCAAGATGCATGATGACGCATGGGGTCAAGCGCAGTGTCATGACATGGGCTTAGGGGAAGGGTATGCATGCAATCAGACATGCCCATGTACATAATTCTTCCTTGCATGGCATGCTCATGTGCATTCTCATGCATTGACTTCAATGCATGGAGCATGCACATGGGCATGGACCAAACTCATTGTGGATGCATTCCATCGCATCCACCCATGTGCAATCATGTTGGGCATGCATCCATCATTCACAGATGGATCCATCCGCGCATGATGGGTACATGAGGAGTGAGGGGCACTGATTTGGCAGGGCCATTCCTACCCGCAGCTGATTACACTGAGATGGGTCTCGAAAGGAATCGCCTTAATCCTCGCCGAGGGAGTGAAAAGATGATGCTTGGACCCGTTCTCCCATGATGGCACTCCTCATCTTGCGTGGTGAGCGCACACCCGCCACCTTATCACTCCCTAGGGGAGGATTAAGGTGATTCTCTTCATGGCCCATCTCAGTGTAAATTGTGTGCACATGGGGTCGTGTATATGCATTTATTTTATTCTCCCTACACTCTAAAATAATAATTATAATTAATATTGTTAGAATGCATTCTAAAATTCGTGTTTAATTATGAAATTTAATGCACTAGACTGATTAATTCTACACCCTAATTATATTCTGAGGTCATTCGATGACCACGTACCTCCCAAAAAATGGCCGTCCAATGCTATGAATATGATTTTACTAAGTAGCACATGTTTGCAAATGGCCGCCCTGAGGGATCGACTCTGGGCCACAACATGTGCTAGGGCAGCAAGACCAGGTTAGCAATGGATTTTTTCTATTCTGTCCGTTTTCCTTTACTTGTAATACCTGTTCTAAACTAATTCTATTCTCCCTTGACAGTTACTGCTAGTTTTTGCAATTATTTTTGTAATTAAGTCTGTGATGCAAGATTGTAGCCTGAAGAGCAGCTTGTATGTGCGGTCTGTGTGCGTGTTTACGTCCGTGCGTGCGTTTTCTCTTGCGTGCGTGGTAGTCCTGTGAATTAACCTTGGTCTTATACTTTAACCAGTTATTGGGGCATAGATATTGGATATTGAAGTGAGGGCTTCTCAGCTGGCTCAGGCATCAGAAAGGGTTGGTTCTCTAATACCAGCTTCACAACAGGGTTGAAAACCTTGCCGACGTTTCGACCAGATGCTCTGGTCTTCTTCAGGGCGAAGATCCGGTCTCGCACCGCTTTCCCAAGCCGACCTGCTGTACAGCGGTAGTTGCTACCACCGATATCTTCGCCCTGAAGAAGACCAGAGCATCTGGTCGAAACGTCGGCAATGTTTTCAACCCTGTTGTGAAGCTGGTATTAGAGAACCAACCCTTTCTGATATTGGATATTGTTCAATTAAATTACATAAATTGTGATTGAAGGAATTTGTAATAATATCAGCAATCAGCAATAAAATGAGAGTTTACATGGCCGTCTGAACATGCATTTAAGATGGGGGTGGTACTGCAAGTGTGTGTGGTGACTGTTAGATGGCATTGTGGATGTCAATGTTATCAGATAGCAGTGTGTAGAGTTTGGTGTCGGGGTTGTAGTTCACCCCAACCGGAAACACGATCCGGTCTCGCACCGCTTTCCCAAGCCGACCTGCTGTACAGCGGTAGTTGCTACCACCGATATCCTGAAAGGGCAGGTAGCTAATGTCGGTCTGGTTTATCCGCAAGACCTTCCCTAACTCGACCACAGGATTCACTGGTGTTGACCCTGGCAGCACAATGGCCACCAAATCTCCCAGGTTCGGCCCATCTGAGTCTGCGTCGCTGTCATTGTTGGTGGGCACCTGATTCAAATGGGAAGGCCCGGGCTGG
>CAXHTE010000039.1:0-50660 GCA_964019415.1 Ianthella basta
TTGCTTCCAGCACAAGCTATTTTGGGAGATGAAGCAGCTGATGCCTCGTACCCTTCTGAAGCAAGGATCCATGCCGAACGTCGACACAGTAGCTCCCCTGACAGAAGACGAGCCATCTTATACGGATCGCGACTGGTGGGGAATACTAAGACACACAAGGCAGGTAAGAACACAGTGGCAGCCTCTTCCACATGTAACAATGACACTGTGATGTTGTATCAGAGAGTACAATAGTACTCTCTATGTAGGGATGGTACAGGGTGTTTCGAATTCACAATACACTGGCATAGGGACGAAATCACGAAAAGCGTCAAAAAACGCCAAAACGATGCTTCGTAGGGCTAAATACAAAATATTCATACACTAAACTGACCTGGAAGGCAAGCGAATGTGGTCTGTCAGCGAGAAAATGACACTCAAAAACATCCATTTTCGTCTTCATATTCTTCTTCTTCATATTCTTCTTCGCCAGCTGTAACTGACGAACGAAATTAGCTAGCGAACTAATTTGAAGATGAAACTACTGAAAATTAACTGAGCTGTATTCTTTCGAAGTATAGGCTCTGAAAGCGTATTGTTCACACAGTGGGGTTACCGAGTCTTTCGGGAGACGTTGCTACGCGCAAGACGCCATTTTATGATGACGTTCAGGAACGGCAGTTTTCCGCCTACTGTTCCTTCAGTTTCTGTCCAAAAGCCAGCCAACACCGTCAGGAGGCCGTTTGAGGTGTATATGAGACAAGGGCTTAGGTCGAAGTTAGCTTGCGCGTCGTTTCAAAGGTCATCCGTGGACCCGCCATTTTAATTAGTACTCGGCTAACTTCCGGTCACTGTTTCTAAGCTCTTAGGTGGGCTGGCGCGGAAGCTAGGAGATAGCTGATACCTCGAGCTCCAGGATTACAGAAATAAGGTCCTATACTTTAACCTGCATGGATGTCCTCTAGTGGCACTTAGCATGTGCAGCTCGCACACCATAAAAAGTACAGAAACTGGAAATAATAAAAATTTTCTTCTAAAATAGCAAGGATGTAGGGATGGCACAAAAAGTACAGAAACAAGTAAAGGCTGTTACACAGTGGTGCATCAACCATCGTCCCTACATTCAAGGGTGTAGGACTATAAGGTGATGATGATGATGAGGACTATAAGGTGTGACATTCTTGCATGTAGGGACCATGGCTAATGCTCCACTGTGTAACAGTATTTACTTGTTTCTGTACTTTTTGTGCCATCCCTACATCCTTGCTATTTTATTAGAAAATTTTTATTATTTCTAGTACTACAATTAAAGCAGTCCTTACGTTGAGGGCTCTGTTTTCATAATCAATCCTATAATAATTATATGATTAGCTATGCAGGTTCTTGAAAAGGTATTGGATGCTCCATCCATTCCAGCTCTCTCTCAGCAGCAAGTGAAAGCTGTGAAGAGCTAGAGGAGCAGCTTCAAATGGTATTCTAACGTGCTGCTAAGGTTTGCGTCGTCGCAACGCCCACAAGTGCACATAGACTAAGAGGAAGATAGGGCACACCGCAGCTTCGCTATCTACATACACAAAGTCACCGCACCAATTTCATCTGACAGAACACGAACTGAACAATACAGGATAGGCAATGCACTTACCAGGAATCCACAGCCACGGCTATTTTGTATCTGTCCTGCAGGGTTCCTGGAGAGAGCCATCTGCATCGAGTTTGTCTTGGTTTTCCGTGGTATATCTTTCCCGGCTAATGGTTCATCTTGATAGGATCTAATGAGCAACGCGTACTTGGCAAGATCTTCTTCAAACAACTCTCCATCAGAGGTAACAGAGGAAGAGGAGGAAACAACCCTTTCTTCAGCCATAAAGCCCAGAATCCCACGTTGCACTATGTGCTTCAACATACACTCTTCGGTGGTTTGCACACCCAGTAACGTCACTAAACGAAGGCCTACAAAGCTGAAACGTTCTACAGTCCGTTGTGATGGGTTATGCTATGTACCTGCCAAATATCAAGTCGCCTTGAGGATCTACGATTGAACAACGATGCAATGAACTTCCATGCATGATAACACATTGTAAAATATACACACCAGGACCTTCGCAAACCCAGTGACGTCACAGGGGTGTGGCACTGTTGCCATGCAGTTTTGGTGCTGGGTAGCAAGCGTAAATCGTCAAAAACGGTATGAAGGAACCATTTTCGTCAACACAAAGGATAGGCAGTTTGTCTTGGGAAGGTTTGTACTACTTAAAAATGAAATAAAAAAAATTCGCTTTAGTGGCACTTTAATAAATTGAAATTCCACAACCATTATGGAGCTGCATGCACCTGAAGCTCATATAAATAAATATCATACCTGTTTCCCGTCTCAGGCGTTGGAGAAAATGCTGATGAATCACTGCTGCTTGAGCAGTTATCTGGAACATCTCCAGCACTTTTCTTATCAGAAGACCTAGAGGTATATCAGTGAAAGATCCAGGCTGCATGAGAGGTGATGTCAGCAATGTTATAATTAGCTGTGCGTGCACTTCTGTGCTTGCTGAAGATAGCACAGCCTCTTATGCACAGATATAAAGAGATAATACTGCATGTCGAGTATGGAGATATGTACACACCATGCCACATATATGTTGCATGGTGTTCCGGAGAGCGGTCTAGCAGGCTATGTGAGAATATTATCACTCTTCCATGCACGCCACATGTACTGTTGCTTCTATAGCAGACAATCAATGAGATTGCAAAGGATGTAAGTGTCTGCACAATAAACAGGTGCCTGATGACATTACAAGTTGTACTTCTTAAACCAGGATGGCACTTTACCCTTTTAGAGATCACAGTGCTGCTGATATGATATATATAGTTACTACCTACTTTTCAGATTAAGAGACTGTAAACCTTGAGGTGTAAAAGTCTATAATATAATTATGCTGTTCACATGCACATTAGTTGAAAGATAACGTTCGGAACTACACATGGTAAGGAAAGAAGGGGGGAAGGGAAAAATGGCAGTGAACTGGACCAGCTCTGGCAACCTCCAAATCTTTAACCGACCCTTTAGCAGCCGGGTCACTGGTCACCACCAACAGCCACTGATCCATTCCCTCCTTATATACCAATATTGGCAGGCTCCATCCAGAGCCTCCTTTGAAACTCCCACATTGGGCACTGACTAATCAGTGACACTTGGAAATGCTAATTAAGATGGTCTACGTACCATGGTGACACGAATGAAAGATAACATTCGGAACTACACGGTGGTTTAGCTGCAAAATCAGTTTGCTAAATTTTAACAGAAGAATAAGTACCAAGACATCTTACTGGTCTGATCCTTTTCCTGATTTGGCTGAAGCAACACTTCTATGCAACTGGTGTTCAGGAGACTTGCCATCTGTAAGGTAATATTATGCATACAACATGATGACTCGCACATCAAATAATTCACCACATGCCAGACCATTACAGTGAATATTGTATTCAAAATGTGATTTTTTGAAGTTATATATAATACACTTCCAATGAAATATATGTGTGTTTCACATGCCAGCTGTGTGTGGTGTGTGTGAGAGAGAAAGAGACAATGAAAGGTGCATGTGTTCATGGCAATTTTGAATTCATGACTATGAGCTGTGTCTTATGCGCTGCATGTATACAGATATGTCTGCTTGTTCAAGTCTTACATTATACTGTGTAGTGGGGAATATTGTACCATACAAGTACTGTATAATATGAAACCACTACCATAAATGGGAATATTGGTGGGGTTTCAATTTGGTGGTTTGGCCACTTTCCGAAAAAAATGACATTATTTCTATCCTTATACTTACGAAGTGTATATAGGTCAACTCTGTGACATGCAGTTTGTGCATACTGCACGTTTGTATTCAATATATATATATGGACCTGAATATCTGCAAAGGAAAGGTGCTGTGCTCAAGTATGGCTCTCTCGAATAAGGTGTCAGAGCAGGTAAACAAACAAGTGTGTTGTGAAAAATTTAAGGACAAGCTATTGAGCTTGATGAAGAGGTGATCAAGGCACCTACATTGGCTGCAGCTCTGAAGAGATATCGAGCAACCCCTGAAATAGGAATTAAGATTTGCATGGAAATACATAATATACAGCAACATGAAACCAGAGCCAACAGTCCCCCATGTTCTAACGGCATTGGCATGTAGGACTTAGTATACGCAAACTTAAGCCCACCAAAACCTTTTTCTGGCAAATCTGCCAAATTTTCTGCCTGTCAGTACTTCCCTCTATGCAGTATATGCATGTCCCTTGCTGCATTAAGCAATCTCCAACAATTATTTTTCAATTTTAACTATTTCATGCAGCAACAGTTATTACACATATTTGAAACTTACATAATTATGTAGTTTAACTCGTAGAACGTAGTTAATGTAAGCACCATCTACAGACACTTCCACAACTCTGTAGGGGGTCACATGTGCAACAGAAGTGAGGCAATGTCTCGAGCCTATCACAGCTATACTTGCTGTGATAGGCTTGTCTGCTCAAATTAATGAATCCAGTGAACGAATCTAGTGTTCCTGACAACTGTCGGCTGACTGTTCAGGGAAGGAGCCGAGGTCTAACTTTGCTTTTGCTTTCCTTTTGTTTTTCTCCACCTTTTAAGGCCTGAAAAGGGTAGTGGGCCATTTCCCCAGGTGTACTCTCTGTGATAGCTAAAAATGTGACATCATTTCCTCCACAGAAAGTCAGTAGCCTAATGCCTGTCACAGGAAGTGGGTATGATGCCACTTCCTTTATTGGAATCTTCTATGACGTCATGCATGCTCTTGCTTCTCAAGAGGCGCTATGCACAGTGGCATATAGGGTGGTGGTTCACCTCCTTAAAAGGCAAGAAGAGGCTCCTACTCATGGGAGTGGTTCCTCTGTATAGATACATAGGTAGTATGGTCTTCAGACAGGTATGTACACATGGGATTGGAGACTCAGTAGCCTCAACTTGGTGGTAGCTAGGTAGCTAGGTAGTGCGTGTGGGTAGTAGTATTATACGTAATGTATAAACTGGTATTATTTTAGACTTTAAAATTACCTGCAGCTGGATCCAGCGTAGTCAACATGACATTGTTTCTATGCCTGCATGCATGAGGTAGAATACTGATACTTGAATCAGCACTGCATATCCATGGCCATATAAATACTTTCATATTAAATTTTTACAAAATTGTATGCAGTGCCACGTGCCTCACCTTGAACATCTTGAGTACTGACTCTCAGCTTTCATCTTTTCATCTTGGCCGAATATTCCAGTGATCATGATTGGGAATATTATTATAACCATAGTAAGCAGCAAACAAACTGATATTGCTGTGATCGTTGCTACTGTAACAGTTATAGTAATACGTGTTTCCCATCCTTGAAATTGTTTACAATCAAGTGCCTTGTACCACAGATCCTGTAGATTAAAGGATGTACTTGTCAACTTCGTTTGTAACATGAGCTTGGCATCTGCATTCACAATGAGGTAGTGAGCAGATGAATTGTTTTGATTCCACACAGATACTCCAAAGAAATCAGTATCATTGAAGTTGACATGTGTACTCGAGAGGCACTCTGGCCTCTGCTCTGGGCTGCATAGTGGGCTTTCTTCAGCAGAAGTGATAATTTGCAGAGTATATGAGGTATTTGAGGAGGAAGTGCCATGTAGAATGCAAAGTGATGGCGACGTGTCCTGTCCCACTACCACTTTGAGGAAATATTCATCAGGTAAACTCACTATCTTGGTTGACTGTGAGTATTTTGTGATCATGATCAGTTCATTGTAATTGCAGGGTGTAATGGAAACATTTGTGAAACTCCAGTGTGGACAGGAGAATACCGCCAATATACAGATAGGTGATGCAAGAAACAAAGTGGTAGCTATAATAATAATGGACATGGCCAAAAACATGTATGGTTTTGCGATCCCAGTTTCTTGCCTCAGTGATTCTGGATGTGCAGTATTGTCTATATGATCAGAAGTGCAGAATAGCATAATTATATTTGATTCATGATCATTTATATAAGTACTGACATACTACAATGCATGCATATACATCTACATAGCATATGACCAGAAATTTTGGCGAGAATATATTTTGGCAGATTGCTGAAATTTCTGTATTTGGTGGAATTTACTTTGGTGGTTTGGCAAAGCCTGTGCCATAATGATATTTATAGCAAAATGGCTAGTCCGGACGAACAGAGCTAGATTGCTGGAGAGTCTCTGAGGAGTACATGTGCTGTTGTCTGACCATAATTGGGTTACTTTTGTTACAATACTTAGCTTTTCTCACGAATGCTGCAACATACAAAGGTTTTCAAGCCTCATTTTGGCTGATCTGCAGACGCTCGCCTGCTGTCTGCATGTGACCTCGCACACAATTGTACTGCTCCAACGCAGAAAAGAGAACAGGCTGCCGAATCTGCCGCAATAAGTTACCGACAATGATGTCAACGTCAGTCTTCACAGCGACCGCATATACAATGCCGTTCGGATTGACTTTGGCTTTCTCGCGCTCTTCTTCCACCTCCAGTGTGCAAAAGTCTTTAGAAACATAGTGTCCTCACGCTGCTGTCAGTTGTGAACTCCATGCTGACAATAAATCTATAGGCCTGGTGCAATCAGGCTTGTTAAGCAGGAAAACTATATGATTGCACAAATTTTGGTGGAAGAAATATTGGCGGATTGCTCTCAAAACCACCAATCTGCCAAAATAAATTCCCTGCCAAAATTTCCGGCCATACGGTACATGCATCTCAAAATCTCATGTGAAACGAGCTGAGCCTCCCCACCTAGAAATTTGTTGTGTGTGATTGCATGGCAAACGACACCTGTATAGCTAACTAATTCACAGCAAGCGGCTTATCATGAGTGCATACAAAGGATTATAATTAATTGCCTTACTGAGCCAATTTTATATGGACAGTCCCAGATGCAGTAAGATTCCTGACTTTGGTGGCGGATCCAGGATTTCTGAAAGGGGGGCTCTAAAGTGGTTAGGTGCACACAGTGCCCATAAGGTATTGCTACCACGGGCCTATTTTTGGTTTAAAAATTGCCCAGTACCCTACAAAAGACTACCAAAAGGGGGTTCTTTCCTCCCCTGGATCCCCCTCTAGATCCACCACTGGACCTGACCTGCATCAGCAGTGACAGCCAGATATTGATATCAGAATGCATGAATGCTGAAGGTACAGGGGATTGCAAATTGGTTGTTGCCTGGATGCCATTGCATGGACTAGTTTAGGACTCAGCACAAGCCACTCCCCAACAAGTTGTGTTATCATGTGCGCCACAGCCATGGGTAACTGAATAGCTAATTGATGGCATTTGTGGCTAGGATGCATGAGTCTAGTCTCGCGTAGCCAGCCGCTTTCTTCCCCCATTTAATTTGGTGATGTAATCAGTTGGGGAGATTGTGCAGGCCCGCTAACTCTCACAGATTTTCCGGGACTCTCATGGTTTCACTACTAATCTCATGTTCTCACAGGTTAGGTACTCATTCTCACGGAATTTGGTCATGGAATAAGCCAACAAATTTCTGTGCAGGCCCGAACCCTCTTCCAGGATCAGCGGTGCCCAAATTTTAGAACCTAACCGTGTTATAGTAGTACAAGGATCTATTGAAGGTCAGAAGTATCATGTTCTGAAGCTTTGTCACTCTGTTGCAGCATTACCAGTGATCGTTCGTCCCGTCCACCATTTTGTTGTGACATCATTCCTGGAAAATTATCTTCAGACGTTTCTTCCCTAAAAGTAACCCGCCTTTTCTAAACCGTCTTCTTGTCTGTGCATGAATGGTATAGCCTTGGCCAATGTATGGTTCCCCATATGAATATGAAATAGCATGCAGGTGAAGAGAGTATGAATGTAAAGCTAGCCGGTAAAGTAAACATTTTCAGTATCATTGGTTTTCGGACCTGCACATGCTGGGTCTCAAGGTTTTTTGAAAACTCAGGTTGGCAGGCCTGATTGTGATGTCATCATATGAAATAGAGGGGAGATAGCGGTCTGGCTATACAAGACTAGCATGAGTCCTAAGTCCAATGACAAACATTCTGCATTCCCCTGTAGCTATGGAGGTGACTTTGTAATGCATCTGATTTTCAATCAGACCAGGTAAGTGTACTTTATTGTCGAATCGGATAAGTGAATTTTTGAGCATCAGACGTAGCAGATATGTAATAGACAATTGACACAGGACGTTTCGGCCACATAGGCCTTCGTCAGCTGTACATAAAACTTCACTTTAGTCAGTAAATACAACTTTGCCTTATTGTCAGTTGCAACGACATAATTTTAAGTCTTTGTTTGCAAACATTCACTGAACTATATAGCATTCAAAAGCAACAGTTCGCAGAAACCTGCTCAGAATGAAGCTTTATAAGGACTAGCAAATACCTGCCCTTCGGGTGGATTCTCAATCTACTGTTGGTAATTTGAGCATTGAACCAATCAAAACTGTCCATTTGATTGGGAACATTCAGTAGACTCGATCCATAGATAGATAGAGATAGAAGTTTTATTTGCAACAGGATTGCCATATCTATAATACACAGTAGATTTTCATACGGGTCCTGGATCAAAGCAAAACAAAAATTTGGCTCTGGACAGTAAAACAATTAAACACATCAACAAGCAAGTAGGAAAAATTGTGTTCAATTGGAAAAGGATTGTTCTAGTTACAAATTAGAACTGCTACTGAGCCTAAGCATGGCATCTCTAAATAGCTTCTTCTCCTTTAAATCTCGGGTATTCTTAGGTAACTTGTTAAAGATCTTGGCCCATTGAAACTCAAAACTTGTGTGATAATTTAGTCCGTTAGGATTGGGTAGAGGTAGCTTGGTTGAACCGCGGGTCTCTGCATAGTGTAGACTTGAGTCGGGTGTAAACCTGGAGCAGAGGTAAGATGGTGTTTGGTTAGAGACACAACGATGAACCTGGCAAAGTAACACATTTTGTCTTCTCGCATCCAGGGTAGTCCAGCCCAGTGTCTGCCTAAGCAAGTCACTGCTTGTGAGTGGCGGCTTCTGCAAGATCAACCTTAGGGCATAGTTTTGCACCCTCTCAATGCGCTTGCCCAGAGTTACCCTACAGGAATTTCATACCACCGAGCAATAGTCAAGGTGTGACAGCACAAGTGATTGGTATAGCATCTTCCTGACATGGCAGGGTAAATATGCCCCAGCTCTTCTAATAGCCGCTAGCTTTCCCTTGCACTGATGGCGTACTTTCTCAATATGGGCCTTCCAGGTCAGATCCCTGTCGATATTGACTCCAAGGTACCTCACACAATTTTGTTAGGTTAGGTTAGGTTAGGTTAGGTAATCTTATTTGACGTGGGAAAGCCACTAGCCACAGGCTACTCCAAAGGCACCCACAACATAAAAGGAGAAAAAGGGTGGGATGAGGTAAATGAAAAAGATGCATAAGTGGGAAAAAATTGTGATTTGAGTTGAGTTAGATACATTTGTCAGATATTAGGTTAAAAGAGCAAAATCAATAATTGTATGGTACATGCAAAAAAGGCAGAGAAATGTATGAGGGAATTCATGCAAAATGTTTATACAAAGAAAAATTAGCTCATCAAATTGTACAGTTTGCAGAAAGTTGAAAAGTCTTTGGACACCCGAACATGGCTAGGTAGGGATCGCCATGCCAAAGCACCTGCAAAGCTGAAAGCTTTTTGTCCAAAGGAGGAACGAGTTACAGTGAGGTTGAGTTGCTTCGTGGTTGATGCACGTGTGTAGTGGGTTGATGGAGTGTCAAAAAGGCATGTCAGGTACGGAGGAGACTGGGAGTTCAAACACTTGTACATTGTTTGACACATGTGAAACTTTCTTCTGTCACTTAAGGTTGTAAATTGAAGCTCCTGTCTGGCAGATGAGGCAGAGTATAGGTGAGGCTTGTGAAGGACAAGACGACAACCATAATTGAAAAGAGTATCAAGACGTTTAGCTTCAGAAGTGGTACAGTTGGACCACACGACATCACAATATTCAAAGGTCGGAATGACATAGGACTTGAAGTAAAGCAGAAGAAGGGATTTAGGAAGAAACCATGATAGACGCCGAAGTAAGTTCAAACTGCGAGAGACCTTTGTGCTGATGTGGGCAATGTGATCACCCCAGGTCAAGGTGTCATTCAAGAGCACGCCAAGAAACTTCATCACTCGAACCTGTTCAATGGGAAGACCATCAATAAACAGCTCCAGGTTACCATCAACTTTCTTCCGTGATGAGTGGATCAGCATACACTTTGACTTCAGAGCATTAAGCTTTAGACCATTTTTCAGCATCCAAATGTTGGCTAAGTTGAGGCAGAGTTGAAGAGAAGAATTCAGGGAAGGAAGATTATCGCTAGTGATTTAGATGGAAGTATCATCAGCAAAAAGGACAGTGGAATCTGGGGGGAGTGCTTTGGGAAGGCCATTGATGAATGCAGAAAATAAGGTAGGACCAAGAACTGAACCTTGTGGGACACCAGAGGAAGGGTAGCCAACTGAAGAAAAGCTGTCACCAACATGTGTCACCTGAGATCTATTAGAAAGATAAGACCGAAACCAAGAAACTGTAGAGGAAGACAGGCCAAGGAGAGAGAGTTTAGCAAACAGAAGGTCATGGTTAACAGGCTTTGGAGATGTCAAGGAAAACAACACCAACAAACTGTTTTCTATCTAGCGCCTTGTACCAGGAGTCAGTGCAGTGAAGGAGAAGTGTTTGAGTTGAGTGCTGAGGGCAAAAACCAGATTGAAGAGGGAAGACAAGATTGTTGGAATGCAGGTGAGAGGACAGTTGCTCATTCACACATCTTTCTAACAGTTTACTGCAAGCATGATTGATAGTATCAAAGGCTTTGCTGAGGTCAATCATTACTGTGGCTACAAACAGACCAAGGTTGAGGGCTTTCTTCCAGTCATCTGTTGCTCACAACAACACATCTTGGGTTGATCTGTTTGGTCTGAACCCAGCTTGCTCTTCATTCAGAATCTTGTTCTTCTCCACATACTCAAAAGAGTTGATCCCGAACAATGCACTCAAATACTGTAGCTAACACGGGTATCACTGAGATGGGACGTAGTTGTTCATTTCATTCCTGTCCCCAGTCTTAGGCACAAGTGTCACATTTGCTTCCTTCCACTCAGATGGAAAACAACCTTGCATTAAGCTAGCATTGAGTATGGAGGTACGACTGTTGGATATAGCAGGGGCAACCATTCGGAGGAGTTTGGCAGATACTCTGTCAGGTCCAGTTGCCTTTCGCTGATCCAGTTGAGACAGCTTCTTTAGCACATCTTCCTCCAAGACAGGGGTAAATGAGAAGTTGGTGACGATAGGTTGTACATAGTATTCCAAGTTGGTTTGTGATAACTGCTTTGTAGAGCTGAAGTGCTGTACAAACCCATTTGCAATGTCTAAGGATTGAGCCAAGATTCTTCCTCCCCAGTTTATTTCATCAATGGCACCATTCCTCTTCCTTCCCAGAGCAGAGTTTAGCTCCTTCCACGTTGACCTGGGCTGGTGAGAGATATTCTTATGTACACTCCTAAAGTGCTCAGACTTCGCCACCTGCAATCTTTGGTTCACTTCATTTCTGATGGCTTTGAATTTGTGCCAATCTTGCTGTGCACGGGTCTTTCAATGTTTCTTCTTATAGTAGTTCCGAGATCGCATCAAACTACGCAGCTCTGAATCGATCCAATCACAATCTTGATTCTTGTTTCTGATTCTAACCTTGATGAGTGGTGCATCCCTGTTAACAACACTGAGGAAGAGCGTCTTCCAATAGTTCAATTTGTCATTTACATCAGCAAAACTATCAATGACCTGCCATGGAGCACTTTCTAAGTCTGACAGTAACTCTTTTTCTTCACACTTCTTAAAGCTTCTGACCATACACCTTTGCTTGCTTCTTCACCTGTTTTTGCATTCACCAAAAATCATGAGATGGTCGCTTCCTAAGCATTCGGTTGCTCCGGCTGAAGTAAATAGGTCAGGAGAAGAGGTGAAAAGAATATCCAAGAGCATTTGTGAGTGGTTGGCGATGTGGGTTGGCTCTGAGATCAGCTGCCTAAGATTATTCTCACTCGTAATGAGGAGAAGTCTGTCTGTTTGGCAGGAGGGAGTTAGTAAGTTGATGTTGAGGTCACCCATCAAGACTACATCCTTGCACTAGGCTGCCACCCTCTCCATCATCACTTCCAAGTTGGTAAGTAGTTTCGGGTCAGCATTTGGCGGTCTGTACATGTTGCCCAGCAGGATAGTCATTTTGTTTATCCGCATTTCAACCCAAACACATTCAATCTCATAATCCTCTAGATCTAGTCTTCTCTTACTTCAGCATTGCTCAGGCACATACACTACCACCCCTCCACCTCTGCTTTTGTGGTCACGTCTAAACAATTTATAAGAGGGTATGCCAACTTCACCATCGGGATATCACTCTCCAGCCATGTCTCACTGACTCCAAAGATTACAGGCCTCTTAGCACTATTGAAAATGGATTACAGTTCATCCATCTTGTTTCGTAAGCATTGGGCATTGAGGTGGCAGAAGATAGCCTTGTTGGTGTGGCTGTCTAGTGGTGATGATGGCTTGCAGACATCAAAAGGACTGGGATTGAAGGTGTCTGTGGTCATACTTTCTTCAGCAAATGATAGATCCTTGTGTGGCCATGATACACTGCTGTTGGCAAACAGCAGTTCATCAGAAATACACACTGGACATAGCCAATCATTACTGCAGTTGAGGCTGAGCTGATCGTATTGCTCTTTCGACACACGACAGCAGCGGGTGTGGGTCCACAAATTACAGACATCACAACACAAACCACGTTGGTTGATCTTGACGGGGTTCTTACAGATAGTGCAAGGATACCTCACTGGCCCTGGGTTCAACTCTACATCCCCCGACAGCAACAAGAGTATGTAAATACATACAGAATATGTGAACCTCCATGCGTAAAGAATTTACTTATGTTAAGCCATTAGGAGTCCAGTGGCGAAGACGCCAACCACCTTGGGTCACCCCCCGTATTGCCGTGATATACTCTTCCAAGTTAAGTGAAGATTGGTGGAAAATTGAAGGAGGAGTTTCTGGACAATGAAACACAATCTTTCCCTATTGCTTAGATATGGCGGTGACAGTAAAAGAGGCAAGACCTCAGACGGAATGACTCTAAACCAAATTTCGGCTCAGCCAAATTACTCTCGCTATGCCTCTTTGTAATCCTACCACATTTTGTGACATTCCGTCCAGAATTGAAGGAGTATATCCTAGACACATCGAAAATGTGCGTTATGTTTATTGCCGAGCCGAAAGATGAGGCAAGTAATTGTGATGCTTTGTCGTCCCCGTATGTATTTCATTTGTATATCTTTTGTATATCAGCAGCTTGCGCAATGAAATGCTATGCTTGCATATGTTCTTATATCTGCAACGCTTGTGCAGTACAATCCCATGCTCGTGCTTGAGGGCCGGTGCGGCCGCCTTCAAAGTTGCCTGCACCCAGCCATGTCGCTTGTGCTTGTCACAAGTCCAACCACTATGCACATCAAGAGTCACATTTGTTTGTCACTTTGTCACACAGCTGAGCAGCTACCAATCTGATTCGCTATACGCTCCGCAAGAAGTAGCACACGTGGTGATAATGTCTTTCCATCAGATGGGCAACTAGTCCACTTCTCACAATGCACTTTACTTCGTCTTCTTCCTCGTGGTCTTAGGTGCACTCTACATTTTGCAGCTGCTCAGTGAGGCTGTTTGCATTTTGAATGTATGCCCTAGTTATAATAAGATATTCATTACTTATTATTGTTATTACTAGTGGACAGACGCACCTGAAGGGCGGGTCCTCTCGCTGGCTCGCCAAGCGCCGGCTGTTCATGCGACAGCTGTTTGTGCGCCAGCTGTTTGTGTGCTAGCTATAGTTGGTCATACACCAAGTCACGCTGTAACAGCTAGAGACATCCATGTGCACATTATGCAAGGCGTCTTATTGCCAGCCTTTGCATTGTGAAGTGGAGTGCTTCCCCCCAGTTTGTGTCTCCTCAATGGAACAGTCAGGAATAAGCTCAATGTTGATCTCTTAAGCTGTTCCCTTGAACTGACATTTTAGACTATGATAGGTGCATAGCTCAATCACCTTCTAACCTAGGCATACGGCTATTGGAAGAGGCGGTTTCAAAAGTGCACAAAGTAACCATAGTTACGATGAAGTAATGGGGGTATTGCATAATGGCCAACCCGGATATCTTGAGGCCCCTACTTTCGCCTTCGAGCCGCCTTCCTTCTCCTATCTCGGCGCTATCCTCTATATATAGTATGGTGATTGCGCAACTATAGGGATTTAAGCATTGGCAGATGGTCCTATATATGTGCTATAGACCTGAAAAGAGGTCTGATATCACGATATCAAGGCTCTGATTGCGCAACAGGTCTAATATCAAGAAGGAATATAATGAAACCAGAGCCAAATGTGCGTACCGTCAGGCGAAGCAGTCTTACCATTTCACTGTGGCCGTGACAATTCGTGCTGCGGAGGATCTTGACGCCCCAAGAAAAAACGCGACCGCTAAAAATCGTCGCACAAAAGGAAGTCAGTTGGATAAGATATCAAAATACATGCGTAAAGGGACGTATTCTAGGAACCGAGTACTGAGTCCGGCTTTGTTGTGCGAAACTATGGCATGGAAGACGCGCAGACACGGTCCGTTGAGCGACTTCTTCAGATGACGAAAACAAAGTCCAGCTGGATATGGTTGAAAGCTCTCAAATGTGATTAAAATTGCCCCCTCTAGTTCCGAGTCCGCATCGAAGTCGGTGTTCTGCCAGAAAAGAAGCGTTTTCAAGACTCTCCGTGCAGCACATTGTCACGGCCACAACAAAAACTGCTGACTGTGCATTATTTTGAATTCGGTCCCCTGTAATCTCATTGGTCAGCGTGCTGCCAAAAGGTGCGCAGTATTCTCATTGGTTAGCCCTGAAGCCTGTTGTGACGTCACGGAAGCGTCTATTGAATGCAATGGTGCTGTAGCCCGGCCCCCCGTTCCCAGAAGGAGCAATGACGTAATGCAGGCGCTTATCGAATACAAATGGCGTCGTCTCCGGAGAGGTCTGGCCTCAATATTGCTGCGAAGGTTCGTTCCTGTTGCGCACCCACCATACTATATAAGACATATAGTACGGTAGGTCGGTCTATAGCCTCTATAGAGGACCTCGGCGCTCATATTGACCCTGGGCGCTTTGCGCCTCGGTAAATATGTAAGCGACTCGGTCCTCTATATCGGCTATAGACCTCCCTACCGTACTATATGTATTACATACCGTATATCGCAAGTTTTCGCGACCTAAAAATTTCGCGAATCGCCAAAACGGGTGTCAGAAATGTTCGCGAATAAAAATTTCGCGAAGGAGACTCTACAAGGTAGACATTAAAGCCTTTTTAGTGTAACTAGCAGGAGCAATCGCTTCTAAAATGAAGCAAACGAAAGAGCTACACGCTGTTTCTCGATCCGCCATTTTATTATGACATCACCCGCATACACAAGTTATTATTATATCATAGGTATTATATGTTACTTAAAGTGGGCTAGGAGTGCTTTACGCGATTTATGGCTCGAGGTGTGGGGGTCGAGTTGCTGATAAAGCACGAGGCGAAGCCGAGTGCTTTATCACGCAACGAGACCCCCACACCGAGTGCCATAAATCGCGTAAAGCACTCCTAATCCACTTTAAATGATATAGAGTGACTTGCGCGGGCGGACGATTCCCTTCAGTCTTCCATTTTCCGATTGCGTCAGCTGCAAGCCATATTTGGCTGATTCCATTGCGTCATCTGTAATCCGATTGGTTGACTCCATTCAAACTTACCTCGCATTCTGGTCAGAAGGAAGGTAGAGTGAAGCGAGTAGCTGTAGCAGTAATGGGCGAAAACGGTCCTTCGCTGGCAAGAAGACTCTCAATGCGCCTTAATGGAACAAGTCTGAGCCGCGCTATGTTCTTTTTAGCATCGCAGAAGAACAACTATTTCCTGTCGTTGTTACTATCCCTTTGGCTAGCTAGCTAGCTAGTGCGCAGATGCCCGCTCGGACTGCCGGTTCAAGAACCGCAAAAAGGACTAGCGAAGCACCCTTCCTCTGCCATTAGAGCACTCGTTGCCGCCTTTCAGAAGCGAAGGATGGGTAGCAGGCTAGGCTTTAACTTACGGAGCGGCGAGGTCACACTTCTGCAGAAACGAAAAGTAACTTTTGTAATTCGCGATCTCAGTCAGACCACACTGGACAAAATCCACCCTTAAAAGCGCAAGGAGGAAGTTTGAGTGCTTGCGTTTCTTGCTAGAGTTCTTTATGGCTCACCTAGCGTTCTTTAACTTCCATAAAGAACGGCCATAAAGCACGCTGCAAGATTACGCAATATAAAGTACTCAAAATTCCTTTGATCCGCCCACGCAAGTCACTCTATATGCATATAAAATTCGCGATAGAAATTTTTGCGAATTGCTTCATTCGCGAAAATTATTGGGCGCGAACATTTTGCGATATACCGTAGTTTATGTCACCCACAGTCTTCCGCTTCGAGCTAAAACGGAGGCAAAGAAGCCGATGCACCATCCGAACAGCAGGAGTTAGCGGCAACCAATTTTCCTGCAACTTCCACAATCTACTTCGCATTGATCCGTAAAACAAAGATGGCTGCCCACAGTTAAACATGACGAAACGTCGGAAAACCTTCATTTTGCAAGCTGTCGCACAAACTCCCCGCCTAGGACACCCTACCACCCTCACTGCTCCGTCGTGGGTGCGCCACAGCAGGGAAGCTCGCCGAAGGCAGGCTTTCCTGCTAGTGAATAAAATTTATGATGTCGAGTTGCTAGCTAGCTACATACGTACGTATCCATAGGGCTGCCAAGACAGGGTGTAAAAGGAACAGGATTCCTGGACCCCACTGTGAGGGTGCACAAATGCATGCATCTCACTTGCTAGCTATATAGCTACCTAGCCATGTGCATAAAATCATGATATTGTGCCTTAGCTACACTCACTGGACTTGCTTGGCTAAAGTCTTTTAGCTCATTACAAATCGAGCAACCATAGGTGATCTACATAATTTCATTCATGATAACTTACAGAGCTTCTACTGTATATAAGTCTCTCAGGCTACAAGGTCAGTCCCACAGAATACTTCTTACAGCAGATTTACCATCTGTACAGTAGTGTCAAGGAGGTGCACGTAGATGTCATACATTATTCATTAGGTAATTCCCCATGAGTAGTCCCTGCAATGTGTTCTTTTGCTAACTGTTATTCTAAGGACAATGGACCATACACGCACTGATGTGCTTCCTACATCCATTTAGGGCTTGGAATGCGTATTTGATGCCTTTAGCAATGCACATGCATATGGCTACGAATAGCTGTATAGCTATGCAAAAACACACAACAAACCATTACATCATGCACTTTGGTTGAGTAAACATAGCTTCAAGAACACAAAGTGTTACTAAAGCATAGCATGCCTTATGGCTGCAATGGTCTGCCTCATGATCATGTACAAGTGTGTAAGCATTAAAGTCATGGGCTGCATCCAGATCCTTCAGGAAGAAATCTGGGCACTGTCAGGCCTCCTGGAAGGGTCTCGAACACAGTGTGCATTATTTACTTTGGCGCTTTGCGCCTCGGTAAATATGTAAGCGGCTTGGTCATATATATATATATTGGCTATGGACCTCTCTACCATACTATAATATTATTATGTATGTTATATATACAACTCAGGCAAGCATACAGATAATATTATACTAGAAAAATGCAGTTATCTATCTAGCTACATAAAATGGAAAGATGAAGACAATCACACATGAAAAGAAGTGATCATGAGCTGAGCGTCCAGCAAGAAATTTAATGTGTCAGTGTGTGATCAATCAGTGAAAGACATCTGTAGCTAAGGATAGCCATTTCAGGAGCAGCCAGCTATTTGTATGAGTGCCTAGAATATATACAGTAGCTAACCCTACTGGGCTAATTCATAGGACACCCCCAGTTACATGTACAGCGAGTAGGCCTGACCTGACCTGTGAGTGCTGGACATTTAGACTGCAAGATTGAATGCTGCATGACAGTAGCTAACTAGGTAGCATACTGTCACCTATTATGGCCAGTTGTCCATTATAGGAATGCATAGTGTAGCTATATAGCTAACCGCAACAGAACTGCAGCTGTACTGACTGTAGCTACACTGTACATGTGTGATGCTAATGCTGAAGTAAGGCAAGCTGCTCTGTGTATGAATAGAATCTGACTGTCATCCCAATTAGCTAGTTAGCTATACTGTGAGACCTCATGCAGTAACTGTTAGCTAGTCACAATTCGTAGTTAGCTAGCTAAGGATCTACACAACATGAGTGCATGGATTCCATACCTCTGTGTTTGTAATGTACAGTAGGCACGTGTACCACAACAACATTGGCCATGGTAAGCTCACCTTACTGTTAATTTCCACTTGTAAGCTTCAGTTAACGAACACTCACTAAACTACGTATTTGTGTGATAGACCTTCAGCTAGGTGACCTCCTGATAATGATATTCATTAGACATGACTTAAGTATGACAATCCCGTGCTCTTGGACCACACTCATTATGAGGGTGGCTGCACAGTTGGCATGATGCAGAAGTTGGGCACAAAACTATAATACATCCATTTGTAGTTTCTAATATTACTATTACTAGTGGACGGACGCGCCCTTTGGGCGCGTCCTCTCGCTGGCTTGCCAAGTGACGGCTGTTTGTGTGTCAGCTGTTTGTGCACTAGCTACAGTTAGTCATACACCAGGTCACACTGTAACAGCTAGAGACACACATGTGCATATTATGCAAGGCTTCTTATTGCCAGCCTTTGCATTGTGAAGTGGAGTGCTTCCCCCCAGTTTGTGTCTCCTCAATGGAACAGTCAGGAATAAGCTCAATGTTGATCTCTTAGCTAAGCTGTTCCCTTGAACTGACATTTTAGACTATGATAGGTGCATAGCTCGATCACCTTCTAACTTAGGCATACGGCTATTGGAAGATAGTCTCGCGCGCCAGCCCCTATTTCCCTTATTGTGCAATCGCGAAGAAACAGGGTCTGGTCAGACTTGACCGGTTCCTGGGTCGCCATGGAATGTGCAGAATGTGTGACGTCATCAAAGCCACTTGAGAGCTTTGGATTATACGGCGAGCAAGACCCGAAGCAGCCACGGTGAACGCTCCGAACTACTCACACCACAAAAACTGTGTTAGTATATGAGCTGTAAACTAACCAGCAAACTATCAGTATACGTGTAGTTTACAAGTCTGCATACTTCTGAAGTATGCAGACTTGCATTGGCACGCCCGTTTGCAAGTCTTGCATACTAGCTGCAAACTATCATGAATCTCATTAATATGCTATGAATACAATTTCAATGGAGCCCAGATTGCAGCAGTGTACATAGCTATGATAACTATGAATGTGTTTGTTAATGTGATTAATATGCAGGAATGTAGTTGATTGCTATACATTATTATTATGTGTTCCTATGCTTATACTAACTATATTATTAACAGCAATGTATAGAATACAGTAATAATTTCTGCTTTTGAAATTCCAATCACAATTCATGGAAATAAAATGTTAGTACATTGTACAATGCTTGTATGAATACAGTCACATGTAGAAAATGGCATGTGATGTTGACATTACTGTTTATGATTAGTGTTGCTGCATTACATATGACGGAGCTCAACTAGTTATACTGGTGTTCAGTTAGTCTGCCTGGGTAGAGGTGCAGATAGTAGCAGTGTTTGATCCACATCACCTACAGAAGAGTTATATACAGATCCGGTCATTCATGTGAATACATGCTTGGATTTCCTGTATCCCGATCGAAATTATACAGCAAAGTTTGCAAAATTTAGCTACCTGGTATCAGCAAAACAACATCCCACTGAGGTGTAGCTCCTCTCTGGCTGCAGAGGTAGAGACTGTATTTCCACTCTCCCAAGACATCTTGGCAATCATTGATCATGACCACTGCAAACTGCTCACACACAAATATGGAACACTTGCGCACACTGAAAAAACAGAATAGTAGGTCACTTACTGAAAGATACATCTTGACAACAACAATGTGAACTACTCGCACATGTAGTGACACAGAAACAAAATGGAGCACATGCACACACAAAGAACAAATGGTTAGTCACCTGCTGAAAGACATCTTGACAGGTTGTTGCCCAAAGACAGGTCATCATGACAACTGACCATTTAGCTGCTCATACATAGAGTAAAACAGCAACAAGAATGAAGTGCATACACACACAGAGAAAGAACAGAACAGCCGGTTGGTCACCTGCCAAAAGATGGGTCAGCTGACAATTATGACCACTGAACTGCTCACAGACATGGAATGTTGCAGAACCAAGGATGGAGCACACACAAAGTACAAAACGGTTGGTTACCTGTTAAAAGATAGGACATCTTGACAGGTTGCTGCCCAAAGACATGGCACCTTGCCAGCCAAAAACGGGTGTGGTGAGTCAATCCCTCTGGACTCGATCTCGATTGTACTCATGCAAGCGAACTCGGTGGATCACTCACGAATGGACACGGGACGCAAATAATGATTCCATAATAATTTCAGCCTCTGCATCTAGCAACACAAGGCCTATTACAAAACCAAACTAATCACATACTCAGTAACACCTGGTACTATAGCACAAATAAAACAGGCGCAAATAAATCAAACACATAAAACACAGTGATACAAAAGCAAGACCAAATAGTATTAATTACAAAAACAATACAGGTTATCACCAAGTGGTAGACACAACAGAACCACCATGTCACTGTATGGAAGGGTAACATTCACTACAACTGGACAACTTGACAACTGTGACCATAGAACTACTCACACATGTAGTGACACAGAAACAAGGATGGAGAACACACAAGAGAGAGAACAGAACAGTTGGTCACCTGCCGAAAGACGGGTCATCTTGACAGGTTGTTGCCCAAAGACGGGTCATCTTGACAACTGGGACTATTGAACTGTTCACACATGAAGTGACACAGAAACAAGGATGGAGAACACACAGAGAGAGAACAGAACAGTTGGTCACCTGCCGAAAGACGGGTCATCTTGACAGGTTGTTGCCCAAAGACTGGTCATCTTGACAACTGTGACCATTGAACTGCTCACACATGCATGGAGTGACACAGAAACAAGGATGGAGAACACACAGAGAGAGAACAGAACAGTTGGTCACCTGCCGAAAGACGGGTCATCTTGACAGGTTGGTGCCAAAGACGGGTCATCTTGACAACTGTGACCATTGAACTGTTCACACATAGAGTGACACAGAAACAAGGATGGAGAATACACAGAGAGAGAACAGAACAGTTGGTCACCTGCCGAAAGACGGGTCATCTTGACAGGTTGTTGCCCAAAGACGGGTCATCTTGACAACTGTGACCATTGAACTGCTCACACATGGAGTGACACAGAAACAAGGATGGAGAACACACAGAGAGAGAACAGAACAGTTGGTCACCTGCCGAAAGACGGGTCATCTTGACAGGTTGTTGCCCAAAGACGGGTCATCTTGACAACTGGGACTATTGAACTGTTCACACATGAAGTGACACAGAAACAAGGATGGAGAACACACAGAGAGAGAACAGAACAGTTGGTCACCTGCCGAAAGACGGGTCATCTTGACAGGTTGTTGCCCAAAGACGGGTCATCTTGACAACTGTGACCATTGAACTGCTCACACATGGAGTGACACAGAAACAAGGATGGAGAACACACAGAGAGAGAACAGAACAGTTGGTCACCTGCCGAAAGATGGGTCATCTTGACAGGTTGTTGCCCAAAGACGGGTCATCTTGACAACTGGGACTATTGAACTGTTCACACATGAAGTGACACAGAAACAAGGATGGAGAACACACACACAGAGAACAGAACAGTTGGTCACCTGCCGAAAGACGGGTCATCTTGACAGGTTGTTGCCCAAAGACGGATCATCTTGACAACTGTGACCATTGAACTGCTCACACATGGAGTGACACAGAAACAAGGATGGAGAACACACAGAGAGAGAACAGAACAGTTGGTCACCTGCCGAAAGACGGGTCATCTTGACAGGTTGTTGCCCAAAGACGGGTCATCTTGACAACTGTGATCATTGAACTGTTCACACATGGAGTGACACAGAAACAAGGATGGAGAACACACACAGAGAGAACAGAACAGTTGGTCACCTGCCGAAAGACACAAGGTAACGATATTCATATGACCCACTTGCATACTATGCGTATTCAGGTTGCATATATACTATGAGATAAGATTATTCATAGCAGTGGGTGGTCCAAAGCTCCCTCTGCATACCAAGGATCTTGCATTCTTGTTGCATACTACATGCAAATGTCTGAAGTATGCATTTTGCATACTCATGAAAACTAACAGTGTTTTTGTAGTGTCAGCGTTGTACGGAAGAAGCGTTTAGTGATATTGCTGTTGATTTCGCCAGTACACAAAGTTGTCAGTTGTCGTGCGCGACCGTTGGAGGAGTCAACCTGGATGGTACACGTAAGTGAGAGAGCTGCTCGTCTGCCAAAGGGTCACAATATAGCAGCCCTGGTGTTATCTCGTGCATGTAAGAACTATCATATTTTGTCTATCATTAACTCTATGTGGTCAGTTAGGTTCTATTAGTCCCCCTGTACATTCTAACTAGCCTATCTCTTTCACTATGACGCCACTTACTATTATTATCCCTATCCTTTTTAATTTGTGCAGTGCTGCATTGGACCACGTGGTGTCCTAGTACCTATGGGTATGGTGCACTTAAATATTTATTGATATTGATATTGATATTGATATACTGGAACGCATCCTCAACGAGCGAATAGTCGGAGTTGTAGCTCGTTGGAGCCGCGTTCCACTACACTGTAACTCTCTAGCCGATACGCAGCTCTGTCACTGGGCTAAACTACCTATTTCCATCTCGTCGCTCTTTATGGACTCACTCCAGCATGCCGAAACCCAGAATCCGGAGTACACAACTCCCTGAAGAGGTGGAAAACCTTCTTTCTGAAGAACAGCATGCTCCCTTGTCCAAGATCAAAGGAGTTTGTTAATCACAAACACCTTTCCTGCAATCTGACTGGTCTACTCAAATTCCAGTAGAGATCCCAAGAACATGTGAAGTCTGACCAGACCCTATTCTAAGCGCGATTGCGCAATAATAGGGGCTGGCGTGCGAGACTAATTGGAAAAGGCGGTTTCAAAAGTGCGCGAGTAAACATAGTTACGATGTAGTAATGGGGGTATTGCATAATGGCCAACCTGGATATCTTGAGGCCCCTACTTTCGCCTTCGAGCCGCCTTCCTTCTCCTTCGACTGCGCTATCCGCTATGTAGTTTATGTCACCCACAGTCTTCCACTTCGAGCTAAAACAGAGGCAAAGAAGCCGCAGCACCATCCGAACAGGAGTAGTTAGTGGACAACCGATTTTCCTGCAACTTCCTACTTCGCATTGGTCCGTAAAACAAAGATGGCCGCCCACAGTTAAGCATGGCGAAACGTTGGAAAACCTTCATTTCGCAAGCTGTCGCACAAACTCCCCGCCTAGGACACCCTCCAGCTAGCGTTCAGGCATTCGGACCGTGTTTGCTGCGAATCCTTCGCACGGTTTCGGAGATTAGTGCGGACAAGAAAGTCGGCCTAGCTCCATTATAACAAGGTCTCATAGAGACCATACTCCGTGCGTGTGTAGGCTGTGTAGACCTAGCTATATAAAATTATTTTTAAACGTGTTCATTAGGTGTGAATCACATCATCATGACAATCTGGATACTGTGCTGTGTCAGCCAATTAACATAAGTGCATGTGTTTCCTGATTCACTTTGGACTTGGAATAGGATTTGGCACCATTTATCAATACACATGCATAGACAGCTATATTTGACAAATATATACACTGCATGTGACAGCATTATCACACAATAACGTATATATAGAGCAAGTAATATGGAAAGGGTTGGTTCTCCAATACCAGCTTCACAACAGGGTTGAAAACCTTGCCAACGTTTCGACCAGATGCTCTGGTCTTCTTCAGGGCGAAGATATGCTAGCGCGAGCACTGATCATATTTATAGCCTAGCATCTCATCATGCGCTGTCACCGGAAGCCACATCAAGGGGTGTCACCGGAAGTTGCGGGATTGCCTTCCTCAAGGTGGCCATCCAACATCCAGGCAGCTCCAGTCCACCATCCCTGTTGAGGGAGGGGCGGTTCAGCCTGATGTGGATTGCCTCCTTGAGCATCAGTTCTTTGGGGGTCCTGGCTTGGTCAATCACTGTTGTCTCCTCCCATCTGATTGGATTGTGGTACTCCCACGCATGTTCTGCAAGGGCTGACTTCTCCAGTGTCCCCTTCTGACAGGCATCCCGGTGCTCTTTCATTCTCGTCTCGAGCCTCCTCAGTATCTCCCCAATGTAGGTCTCGCCACAGCTGCATGGGACTTGGTACACCACCTTGGACCTCTTCTCCAGCGCCAGTGTGTCCTTCACCTTGGTTAGCATGGAACGTAGAGACAGTCCAGACCTGAAGACAACCTTCATGCCGAACTTCCTCCTTCCTTCCTTCCATGTCCTCACTGACTCCTTCCGTGTAGGGAAGCATCCCAGGATCTATGGCCTCCCAAAGATCCACAAGGCTGAAGTCCCTCTCAGACCCATTGTATCATGCATTGGGGCCCCTTCTTACCAACTCTCCAAACACATCGCCTCTCTCATTTCCCCCTTAGCAGACAAGACGAACTCACATGTGAAGAACTCCAAGCACTTTGTGGAGGTGATGTCAGACCTGAGGGTTGAGGAGGACGAGATGCTGGTCAGCTTTGACGTGTCCTCCCTGTTCACCAACGTGCCCATCGACGAGGCGGTTCAGGTCATTCGTGACAGACTGCGAAGGGATGAAACGCTGGTGAACAGGACCACTCTCTCTCCTGACAGGGTTGCAGAACTGCTTGAGACGTGCTTGAAGTCCACCTACTTCTGCTACGGAGGAGAGTTCTATGAGCAACGGGAGGGTGCAGCAATGGGTTCCCCTGTCTCAGCAGTTGTGGCGAATCTGTATATGGAGTTCTTCGAAGAGCTGGCACTCAGGCCCGCCCCAACCAAGCCCTGGCTCTGGAAGAGGTACGTGGATGACACCTGTTGCATCATGAAGAAGGGCACAATGGAAGGACTACTGAGCCACCTCAACAGTGTGCGGCCAGTGTGTGTCAAGTTCACTGTGGAAGTGGAGAAAGAAGGGAGCCTCCCCCTTCTCGATGCCCTGCTCCAGAGGAAAGATGACGGCAACTTGGATGTCACTGTCTACAGGAAGCCCACGCACACAGACCGGTACCTGGACTTCTGGTCCCACCATCCATCTCACGTCAAAAGAGGGCTGGTCAGATGTCTGTATGACAGAGCAAGGAGCATCACCACCAGGCAGGAGAACTTACAGAAGTAACAGTGTCACCTCACCGAGGTGCTGAGACAGAACGGTTACCCCAGTAACTTCATCCGCTCCTCATCCATTCCTTCCAGGCGAGATGTGGAGACCACTGAGGCGCCACTGCCGGAGGAGGGATGCAGACCTTCACTGGTGATGCTTCCCTACACGGAAAGAGTCAGTGAGGACATCAGACGGGTCTGTGGGAAGTTCGGCATGAAGGTTGTCTTCAGGTCTGGACTGTCTCTATGTGCCATGCTAACCAAGGTGAAGGACACACTGGCGTTGGAGAAGAGGTCCAAGGTGGTGTACCAAGTCCCATGCAGCTGTGGCGAGACCTACATTGGGGAGACCCTGAGGAGGTGTGAGATGAGAATGAAGGAGCACCGGGATGCCTGTCAGAAGGGGACACTGGAGAAGTCAGCCCTTGCAGAACATGCGTGGGAGAACCACAATCCAATCAGATGGGAGGAGACAACAGTGATTGACCAAGCCAGGACCTCCAAAGAACTGATGCTCAAGGAGGCAATCCACATCAGGCCGAACCACCCCTCCCTCAACAGGGATGGTGGACTGGAGCTGCCTAGATGTTGGATGGCTGCCTTGAGGAAGGTAATCCCGCAACTTCCGGTGACACCCCTTGATGTGGCTTCCGGTGACAGCGCATGATGAGATGCTAGGCTATAAATATGATCAGTGCTCGCGCTAGCATATATTCGCTCTGAAGAAGACCAGAGCATCTGGTCGAAACGTTGGCAAGGTTTTCAACCCTGTTGTGAAGCTGGTATTGGAGAACCAACCCTTTCCATATTACTTGCTCTATATATACGTTATTGTGTGATAATGCTGTCACATGCAGTGTATATGTTTGTCAAATATAGCTGTCTATGCATGTGTATTGATGAATGGTGCCAAATCCTATTCCAAGTCCAAAGTGAATCAGAAAACACATGCACTTATGTTAATTGGCTGACACAGCACGGTATCCAGATTGTCATGATTATGTGATTCACACCAAATGAACACGCTTCTTTGTGGTATCTATAGCTATAGGTGTACTTGACACACATGCAGTTATGTTCATGCAAATGTATAATGCATTGGTCAGGCTATTATATCTTCCAACAGTCATCAGCGAGAGCTAGTACTAGACATGCAGAGGAACATGTGTGCGTAAATATGCATGCTATTATATATGATCTCACTTTCCTATGCAGCAAGATTGTAGGTCAATGCCTGTATGAGGAGACTACAAAAGCAAATATATATTGCATTGCAAGTAGGAATGACATAAAGCACACACATACACATGTACACTATACCTCAGTCCACACCCTAAACCCTAGATACATGTACAGGTGTGTTGGTGACATGCCATATTATGAATAGAATTAACTTGTCAAACATGTCATTTCCTAGCTGTTTGTTCATTCTCTCAGGACAAAGCAGATGAAGACAATTTGACCAATTCAAACCTTCACAGCAACAAGTGATTCAATGATCAGATCACATAAAAGGAATTGCCCATGCATAGTTGTGTAATTTATGCAGCTATTTCCTGCCACCAACAACCATCCATGTGCGCGCACACACACACACACACACGCACACATGCACACACACACACACACACACACACACACACACACATGTGCACACACACACACACACACACACACACACACACACACACACACACACACACACACACACACACACACGTACACTCATAGATATACACAGTCATGCATTCTTGAGATATCTCTCTCACATATACGTACACTTGTATACATGCATGCAGTTACTTCAGTCACACCTGCAATTGAATTACTAACCGGTAGAAGATAATATCTTTTGAACACCTGAGGTTCTGTTAACAGCAGACTGCTGGTTGAGCACTGTTGGTGTGATTAGCAATTCTCCCCTGTGACAATAGTGAAGATTAAACAGCTGAGTGTCTATATACATGATCTAGCAAACAGTGAATTTCATTCATATGCACAATGTTATGCAGTTCTTTTGTATAATAACATGGAATTAATGCTGTGTACTATACACATTATTGCACAATCTGACTGTTGCACAATCTGCAAAGCATCACCTGTCAGTATATCATTCATTTCGATCTGATTGAGACCATCACAGTGAAAATTTAGTGAGATGACTTCTGTCACAATCTGCTAGCTTAAAATCCTTTTAGCATGCAATATGCAATCATCCTCTACAAAATTAGTGTTCTTACTCATCTCGTCCCTGCTCTGGTTTGCTTGACCTGAGTGACGTTCTTCCAGGAGAGCTGCTCCCTGCATTGTAACATATGCTTGTCATACAAATGTGCATACGGCTGTAATAAATAACCTAGTAACCATTAATTGGCACTGTACATGTATAACAACCATGGAGTCCCTTGTGGCCCTACACGGGCTCCTGTCATGACAATAAGCATTATTGTGCCCGTGTCACAAGTGTAAACACTTGTGGTGCATGCATGGATGTAAATTATAAGCAGACAATTGCGTCCAACAAACTTCTGCAGAAGGGAGTTGTATGCGAAGTGCATGCCCTTCAATAAGGTTTATGTGATTGTGTGTGTGTTGGTGAAGCAAGGAAAACACTGAAGACTTCGAAGCAAGAGCTGCAGTGAAGAAGTTTGACAGGAAGAATGGGACTGCAGTGCATGTATGCATTGAAGACTGCGTGATCAAGTGAAGCAGGAGCTTGCTTCCGTCAAAACATATAGTCATGACCATGCAACCTCTCCATGCAAAAGAAGAGAGTTGTGAAAGCCCTGCATGCATATGTACATGCATATCTCTTACAGGCTCATTCTCATCTCACACCTCCTCAGGGTCTCCCCAATGTAGGTCTCGCCACAGCTGCATGGGACTTGGTACACCACCTTGGACCTCTTCTCCAACGCCAGTGTGTCCTTCACCTTGGTTAGCATGGCACATAGAGACAGTCCAGACCTGAAGACAACCTTCATGCCGAACTTCCCACAGACCCGTCTGATGTCCTCACTGACTCTTTCCGTGTAGGGAAGCATCACCAGTGAAGGTCTGCATCCCTCCTCCGGCAGTGGCGCCTCAGTGGTCTCCACATCTCGCCTGGAAGGAATGGATGAGGAGCGGATGAAGTTACTGGGGTAACCGTTCTGTCTCAGCACCTCGGTGAGGTGACACTGTTACTTCTGTAAGTTCTCCTGCCTGGTGGTGATGCTCCTTGCTCTGTCATACAGACATCTGACCAGCCCTCTTTTGACGTGAGATGGATGGTGGGACCAGAAGTCCAGGTACCGGTCTGTGTGCGTGGGCTTCCTGTAGACAGTGACATCCAAGTTGCCGTCATCTTTCCTCTGGAGCAGGGCATCGAGAAGGGGGAGGCTCCCTTCTTTCTCCACTTCCACAGTGAACTTGACACACACTGGCCGCACACTGTTGAGGTGGCTCAGTAGTCCTTCCATTGTGCCCTTCTTCATGATGCAACAGGTGTCATCCACGTACCTCTTCCAGAGCCAGGGCTTGGTTGGGGCGGGCCTGAGTGCCAGCTCTTCGAAGAACTCCATATACAGATTCGCCACAACTGCTGAGACAGGGGAACCCATTGCTGCACCCTCCCGTTGCTCATAGAACTCTCCTCCGTAGCAGAAGTAGGTGGACTTCAAGCACGTCTCAAGCAGTTCTGCAACCCTGTCAGGAGAGAGAGTGGTCCTGTTCACCAGCGTTTCATCCCTTCGCAGTCTGTCACGAATGACCTGAACCGCCTCGTCGATGGGCACGTTGGTGAACAGGGAGGACACGTCAAAGCTGACCAGCATCTCGTCCTCAACCCTCAGGTCTGACATCACCTCCACAAAGTGCTTGGAGTTCTTCACATGTGAGTTCGTCTTGTCTGCTAAGGGGGAAATGAGAGAGGCGATGTGTTTGGAGAGTTGGTAAGAAGGGGCCCCAATGCATGATACAATGGGTCTGAGAGGGACTTCAGCCTTGTGGATCTTTGGGAGGCCATAGATCCTGGGATGCTTCCCTACACGGAAGGAGTCAGTGAGGACATGGAAGGAAGGAAGGAGGAAGTTCGGCATGAAGGTTGTCTTCAGGTCTGGACTGTCTCTACGTTCCATGCTAACCAAGGTGAAGGACACACTGGCGCTGGAGAAGAGGTCCAAGGTGGTGTACCAAGTCCCATGCAGCTGTGGCGAGACCTACATTGGGGAGATACTGAGGAGGCTCGAGACGAGAATGAAAGAGCACCGGGATGCCTGTCAGAAGGGGACACTGGAGAAGTCAGCCCTTGCAGAACATGCGTGGGAGTACCACAATCCAATCAGATGGGAGGAGACAACAGTGATTGACCAAGCCAGGACCCCCAAAGAACTGATGCTCAAGGAGGCAATCCACATCAGGCTGAACCGCCCCTCCCTCAACAGGGATGGTGGACTGGAGCTGCCTGGATGTTGGATGGCCACCTTGAGGAAGGCAATCCCGCAACTTCCGGTGACACCCCTTGATGTGGCTTCCGGTGACAGCGCATGATGAGATGCTAGGCTATAAATATGATCAGTGCTCGCGCTAGCATATCTTCGCCCTGAAGAAGACCAGAGCATCTGGTCGAAACGTTGGCAAGGTTTTCAACCCTGTTGTGAAGCTGGTATTGGAGAACCAACCCTTTCCATATTACTTGCTCTATATATACGTTATTGTGTGATAATGCTGTCACATGCAGTGTATATATTTGTCAAATATAGCTGTCTATGCATGTGTATTGATAAATGGTGCCAAATCCTATTCCAAGTCCAAAGTGAATCAGGAAACACATGCACTTATGTTAATTGGCTGACACAGCACAGTATCCAGATTGTCATGATGATGTGATTCACACCTAATGAACACGTTTAAAAATAATTTTATATAGCTAGGTCTACACAGCCTACACACGCACGGAGTATGGTCTCTATGAGACCTTGTTATAATGGAGCTAGGCCGACTTTCTTGTCCGCACTAATCTCCGAAACCGTGCGAAGGATTCGCAGCAAACACGGTCCGAATGCCTGAACGCTAGCTGGAGGGTGTCCTAGGCGGGGAGTTTGTGCGACAGCTTGCGAAATGAAGGTTTTCCAACGTTTCGCCATGCTTAACTGTGGGCGGCCATCTTTGTTTTACGGACCAATGCGAAGTAGGAAGTTGCAGGAAAATCGGTTGTCCACTAACTACTCCTGTTCGGATGGTGCTGCGGCTTCTTTGCCTCTGTTTTAGCTCGAAGTGGAAGACTGTGGGTGACATAAACTACATAGCGGATAGCGCAGTCGAAGGAGAAGGAAGGCGGCTCGAAGGCGAAAGTAGGGGCCTCAAGATATCCAGGTTGGCCATTATGCAATACCCCCATTACTACATCGTAACTATGTTTACTCGCGCACTTTTGAAACCGCCTTTTCCAATTAGTCTCGCACGCCAGCCCCTATTATTGCGCAATCGCGCTTAGAATAGGGTCTGGTCAGACTTCACATGTTCTTGGGATCTCTACTGGAATTTGAGTAGACCAGTCAGATTGCAGGAAAGGTGTTTGTGATTAACAAACTCCTTTGATCTTGGACAAGGGAGCATGCTGTTCTTCAGAAAGAAGGTTTTCCACCTCTTCAGGGAGTTGTGTACTCCGGATTCTGGGTTTCGGCATGCTGGAGTGAGTCCATAAAGAGCGACGAGATGGAAATAGGTAGTTTAGCCCAGTGACAGAGCTGCGTATCGGCTAGAGAGTTACAGTGTAGTGGAACGCGGCTCCAACGAGCTACAACTCCGACTATTCGCTCGTTGAGGATGCGTTCCAGTATATCAATATCAATATCAATATCAATAAATATTTAAGTGCACCATACCCATAGGTACTAGGACACCACGTGGTCCAATGCAGCACTGCACAAATTAAAAAGGATAGGGATAATAATAGTAAGTGGCGTCATAGTGAAAGAGATAGGCTAGTTAGAATGTACAGGGGGACTAATAGAACCTAACTGACCACATAGAGTTAATGATAGACAAAATATGATAGTTCTTACATGCACGAGATAACACCAGGGCTGCTATATTGTGACCCTTTGGCAGACGAGCAGCTCTCTCACTTACGTGTACCATCCAGGTTGACTCCTCCAACGGTCGCGCACGACAACTGACAACTTTGTGTACTGGCGAAATCAACAGCAATATCACTAAACGCTTCTTCCGTACAACGCTGACACTACAAAAACACTGTTAGTTTTCATGAGTATGCAAAATGCATACTTCAGACATTTGCATGTAGTATGCAACAAGAATGCAAGATCCTTGGTATGCAGAGGGAGCTTTGGACCACCCACTGCTATGAATAATCTTATCTCATAGTATATATGCAACCTGAATACGCATAGTATGCAAGTGGGTCATATGAATATCGTTACCTTGTGTCTTTCGGCAGGTGACCAACTGTTCTGTTCTCTCTGTGTGTGTTCTCCATCCTTGTTTCTGTGTCACTCCATGTGTGAACAGTTCAATGATCACAGTTGTCAAGATGACCCGTCTTTGGGCAACAACCTGTCAAGATGACCCGTCTTTCGGCAGGTGACCAACTGTTCTGTTCTCTCTCTGTGTGTTCTCCATCCTTGTTTCTGTGTCACTCCATGTGTGAGCAGTTCAATGGTCACAGTTGTCAAGATGATCCGTCTTTGGGCAACAACCTGTCAAGATGACCCGTCTTTCGGCAGGTGACCAACTGTTCTGTTCTCTGTGTGTGTGTTCTCCATCCTTGTTTCTGTGTCACTTCATGTGTGAACAGTTCAATAGTCCCAGTTGTCAAGATGACCCGTCTTTGGGCAACAACCTGTCAAGATGACCCATCTTTCGGCAGGTGACCAACTGTTCTGTTCTCTCTCTGTGTGTTCTCCATCCTTGTTTCTGTGTCACTCCATGTGTGAGCAGTTCAATGGTCACAGTTGTCAAGATGACCCGTCTTTGGGCAACAACCTGTCAAGATGACCCGTCTTTCGGCAGGTGACCAACTGTTCTGTTCTCTCTCTGTGTGTTCTCCATCCTTGTTTCTGTGTCACTTCATGTGTGAACAGTTCAATAGTCCCAGTTGTCAAGATGACCCGTCTTTGGGCAACAACCTGTCAAGATGACCCGTCTTTCGGCAGGTGACCAACTGTTCTGTTCTCTCTCTGTGTGTTCTCCATCCTTGTTTCTGTGTCACTCCATGTGTGAGCAGTTCAATGGTCACAGTTGTCAAGATGACCCGTCTTTGGGCAACAACCTGTCAAGATGACCCGTCTTTCGGCAGGTGACCAACTGTTCTGTTCTCTCTCTGTGTATTCTCCATCCTTGTTTCTGTGTCACTCTATGTGTGAACAGTTCAATGGTCACAGTTGTCAAGATGACCCGTCTTTGGCACCAACCTGTCAAGATGACCCGTCTTTCGGCAGGTGACCAACTGTTCTGTTCTCTCTCTGTGTGTTCTCCATCCTTGTTTCTGTGTCACTCCATGCATGTGTGAGCAGTTCAATGGTCACAGTTGTCAAGATGACCAGTCTTTGGGCAACAACCTGTCAAGATGACCCGTCTTTCGGCAGGTGACCAACTGTTCTGTTCTCTCTCTGTGTGTTCTCCATCCTTGTTTCTGTGTCACTTCATGTGTGAACAGTTCAATAGTCCCAGTTGTCAAGATGACCCGTCTTTGGGCAACAACCTGTCAAGATGACCCGTCTTTCGGCAGGTGACCAACTGTTCTGTTCTCTCTCTTGTGTGTTCTCCATCCTTGTTTCTGTGTCACTACATGTGTGAGTAGTTCTATGGTCACAGTTGTCAAGTTGTCCAGTTGTAGTGAATGTTACCCTTCCATACAGTGACATGGTGGTTCTGTTGTGTCTACCACTTGGTGATAACCTGTATTGTTTTTGTAATTAATACTATTTGGTCTTGCTTTTGTATCACTGTGTTTTATGTGTTTGATTTATTTGCGCCTGTTTTATTTGTGCTATAGTACCAGGTGTTACTGAGTATGTGATTAGTTTGGTTTTGTAATAGGCCTTGTGTTGCTAGATGCAGAGGCTGAAATTATTATGGAATCATTATTTGCGTCCCGTGTCCATTCGTGAGTGATCCACCGAGTTCGCTTGCATGAGTACAATCGAGATCGAGTCCAGAGGGATTGACTCACCACACCCGTTTTTGGCTGGCAAGGTGCCATGTCTTTGGGCAGCAACCTGTCAAGATGTCCTATCTTTTAACAGGTAACCAACCGTTTTGTACTTTGTGTGTGCTCCATCCTTGGTTCTGCAACATTCCATGTCTGTGAGCAGTTCAGTGGTCATAATTGTCAGCTGACCCATCTTTTGGCAGGTGACCAACCGGCTGTTCTGTTCTTTCTCTGTGTGTGTATGCACTTCATTCTTGTTGCTGTTTTACTCTATGTATGAGCAGCTAAATGGTCAGTTGTCATGATGACCTGTCTTTGGGCAACAACCTGTCAAGATGTCTTTCAGCAGGTGACTAACCATTTGTTCTTTGTGTGTGCATGTGCTCCATTTTGTTTCTGTGTCACTACATGTGCGAGTAGTTCACATTGTTGTTGTCAAGATGTATCTTTCAGTAAGTGACCTACTATTCTGTTTTTTCAGTGTGCGCAAGTGTTCCATATTTGTGTGTGAGCAGTTTGCAGTGGTCATGATCAATGATTGCCAAGATGTCTTGGGAGAGTGGAAATACAGTCTCTACCTCTGCAGCCAGAGAGGAGCTACACCTCAGTGGGATGTTGTTTTGCTGATACCAGGTAGCTAAATTTTGCAAACTTTGCTGTATAATTTCGATCGGGATACAGGAAATCCAAGCATGTATTCACATGAATGACCGGATCTGTATATAACTCTTCTGTAGGTGATGTGGATCAAACACTGCTACTATCTGCACCTCTACCCAGGCAGACTAACTGAACACCAGTATAACTAGTTGAGCTCCGTCATATGTAATGCAGCAACACTAATCATAAACAGTAATGTCAACATCACATGCCATTTTCTACATGTGACTGTATTCATACAAGCATTGTACAATGTACTAACATTTTATTTCCATGAATTGTGATTGGAATTTCAAAAGCAGAAATTATTACTGTATTCTATACATTGCTGTTAATAATATAGTTAGTATAAGCATAGGAACACATAATAATAATGTATAGCAATCAACTACATTCCTGCATATTAATCACATTAACAAACACATTCATAGTTATCATAGCTATGTACACTGCTGCAATCTGGGCTCCATTGAAATTGTATTCATAGCATATTAATGAGATTCATGATAGTTTGCAGCTAGTATGCAAGACTTGCAAACGGGCGTGCCAATGCAAGTCTGCATACTTCAGAAGTATGCAGACTCGTAAACTACACGTATACTGATAGTTTGCTGGTTAGTTTACAGCTCATATACTAACACAGTTTTTGTGGTGTGAGTAGTTCGGAGCGTTCACCGTGGCTGCTTCGGGTCTTGCTCGCCGTATAATCCAAAGCTCTCAAGTGGCTTTGATGACGTCACACATTCTGCACATTCCATGGCGACCCAGGAACCGGTCAAGTCTGACCAGACCCTGTTTCTTCGCGATTGCACAATAAGGGAAATAGGGGCTGGCGCGCGAGACTATCTTCCAATAGCCGTATGCCTAAGTTAGAAGGTGATCGAGCTATGCACCTATCATAGTCTAAAATGTCAGTTCAAGGGAACAGCTTAGCTAAGAGATCAACATTGAGCTTATTCCTGACTGTTCCATTGAGGAGACACAAACTGGGGGGAAGCACTCCACTTCACAATGCAAAGGCTGGCAATAAGAAGCCTTGCATAATATGCACATGTGTGTCTCTAGCTGTTACAGTGTGACCTGGTGTATGACTAACTGTAGCTAGTGCACAAACAGCTGACACACAAACAGCCGTCACTTGGCAAGCCAGCGAGAGGACGCGCCCAAAGGGCGCGTCCGTCCACTAGTAATAGTAATATTAGAAACTACAAATGGATGTATTATAGTTTTGTGCCCAACTTCTGCATCATGCCAACTGTGCAGCCACCCTCATAATGAGTGTGGTCCAAGAGCACGGGATTGTCATACTTAAGTCATGTCTAATGAATATCATTATCAGGAGGTCACCTAGCTGAAGGTCTATCACACAAATACGTAGTTTAGTGAGTGTTCGTTAACTGAAGCTTACAAGTGGAAATTAACAGTAAGGTGAGCTTACCATGGCCAATGTTGTTGTGGTACACGTGCCTACTGTACATTACAAACACAGAGGTATGGAATCCATGCACTCATGTTGTGTAGATCCTTAGCTAGCTAACTACGAATTGTGACTAGCTAACAGTTACTGCATGAGGTCTCACAGTATAGCTAACTAGCTAATTGGGATGACAGTCAGATTCTATTCATACACAGAGCAGCTTGCCTTACTTCAGCATTAGCATCACACATGTACAGTGTAGCTACAGTCAGTACAGCTGCAGTTCTGTTGCGGTTAGCTATATAGCTACACTATGCATTCCTATAATGGACAACTGGCCATAATAGGTGACAGTATGCTACCTAGTTAGCTACTGTCATGCAGCATTCAATCTTGCAGTCTAAATGTCCAGCACTCACAGGTCAGGTCAGGCCTACTCGCTGTACATGTAACTGGGGGTGTCCTATGAATTAGCCCAGTAGGGTTAGCTACTGTATATATTCTAGGCACTCATACAAATAGCTGGCTGCTCCTGAAATGGCTATCCTTAGCTACAGATGTCTTTCACTGATTGATCACACACTGACACATTAAATTTCTTGCTGGACGCTCAGCTCATGATCACTTCTTTTCATGTGTGATTGTCTTCATCTTTCCATTTTATGTAGCTAGATAGATAACTGCATTTTTCTAGTATAATATTATCTGTATGCTTGCCTGAGTTGTATATATAACATACATAATAATATTATAGTATGGTAGAGAGGTCCATAGCCAATATATATATATATGACCAAGCCGCTTACATATTTACCGAGGCGCAAAGCGCCAAAGTAAATAATGCACACTGTGTTCGAGACCCTTCCAGGAGGCCTGACAGTGCCCAGATTTCTTCCTGAAGGATCTGGATGCAGCCCATGACTTTAATGCTTACACACTTGTACATGATCATGAGGCAGACCATTGCAGCCATAAGGCATGCTATGCTTTAGTAACACTTTGTGTTCTTGAAGCTATGTTTACTCAACCAAAGTGCATGATGTAATGGTTTGTTGTGTGTTTTTGCATAGCTATACAGCTATTCGTAGCCATATGCATGTGCATTGCTAAAGGCATCAAATACGCATTCCAAGCCTTAAATGGATGTAGGAAGCACATCAGTGCGTGTATGGTCCATTGTCCTTAGAATAACAGTTAGCAAAAGAACACATTGCAGGGACTACTCATGGGGAATTACCTAATGAATAATGTATGACATCTACGTGCACCTCCTTGACACTACTGTACAGATGGTAAATCTGCTGTAAGAAGTATTCTGTGGGACTGACCTTGTAGCCTGAGAGACTTATATACAGTAGAAGCTCTGTAAGTTATCATGAATGAAATTATGTAGATCACCTATGGTTGCTCGATTTGTAATGAGCTAAAAGACTTTAGCCAAGCAAGTCCAGTGAGTGTAGCTAAGGCACAATATCATGATTTTATGCACATGGCTAGGTAGCTATATAGCTAGCAAGTGAGATGCATGCATTTGTGCACCCTCACAGTGGGGTCCAGGAATCCTGTTCCTTTTACACCCTGTCTTGGCAGCCCTATGGATACGTACGTATGTAGCTAGCTAGCAACTCGACATCATAAATTTTATTCACTAGCAGGAAAGCCTGCCTTCGGCGAGCTTCCCTGCTGTGGCGCACCCACGACGGAGCAGTGAGGGTGGTAGGGTGTCCTAGGCGGGGAGTTTGTGCGACAGCTTGCAAAATGAAGGTTTTCCGACGTTTCGTCATGTTTAACTGTGGGCAGCCATCTTTGTTTTACGGATCAATGCGAAGTAGATTGTGGAAGTTGCAGGAAAATTGGTTGCCGCTAACTCCTGCTGTTCGGATGGTGCATCGGCTTCTTTGCCTCCGTTTTAGCTCGAAGCGGAAGACTGTGGGTGACATAAACTACGGTATATCGCAAAATGTTCGCGCCCAATAATTTTCGCGAATGAAGCAATTCGCAAAAATTTCTATCGCGAATTTTATATGCATATAGAGTGACTTGCGTGGGCGGATCAAAGGAATTTTGAGTACTTTATATTGCGTAATCTTGCAGCGTGCTTTATGGCCGTTCTTTATGGAAGTTAAAGAACGCTAGGTGAGCCATAAAGAACTCTAGCAAGAAACGCAAGCACTCAAACTTCCTCCTTGCGCTTTTAAGGGTGGATTTTGTCCAGTGTGGTCTGACTGAGATCGCGAATTACAAAAGTTACTTTTCGTTTCTGCAGAAGTGTGACCTCGCCGCTCCGTAAGTTAAAGCCTAGCCTGCTACCCATCCTTCGCTTCTGAAAGGCGGCAACGAGTGCTCTAATGGCAGAGGAAGGGTGCTTCGCTAGTCCTTTTTGCGGTTCTTGAACCGGCAGTCCGAGCGGGCATCTGCGCACTAGCTAGCTAGCTAGCCAAAGGGATAGTAACAACGACAGGAAATAGTTGTTCTTCTGCGATGCTAAAAAGAACATAGCGCGGCTCAGACTTGTTCCATTAAGGCGCATTGAGAGTCTTCTTGCCAGCGAAGGACCGTTTTCGCCCATTACTGCTACAGCTACTCGCTTCACTCTACCTTCCTTCTGACCAGAATGCGAGGTAAGTTTGAATGGAGTCAACCAATCGGATTACAGATGACGCAATGGAATCAGCCAAATATGGCTTGCAGCTGACGCAATCGGAAAATGGAAGACTGAAGGGAATCGTCCGCCCGCGCAAGTCACTCTATATCATTTAAAGTGGATTAGGAGTGCTTTACGCGATTTATGGCACTCGGTGTGGGGGTCTCGTTGCGTGATAAAGCACTCGGCTTCGCCTCGTGCTTTATCAGCAACTCGACCCCCACACCTCGAGCCATAAATCGCGTAAAGCACTCCTAGCCCACTTTAAGTAACATATAATACCTATGATATAATAATAACTTGTGTATGCGGGTGATGTCATAATAAAATGGCGGATCGAGAAACAGCGTGTAGCTCTTTCGTTTGCTTCATTTTAGAAGCGATTGCTCCTGCTAGTTACACTAAAAAGGCTTTAATGTCTACCTTGTAGAGTCTCCTTCGCGAAATTTTTATTCGCGAACATTTCTGACACCCGTTTTGGCGATTCGCGAAATTTTTAGGTCGCGAAAACTTGCGATATACGGTATGTAATACATATAGTACGGTAGGGAGGTCTATAGCCGATATAGAGGACCGAGTCGCTTACATATTTACCGAGGCGCAAAGCGCCCAGGGTCAATATGAGCGCCGAGGTCCTCTATAGAGGCTATAGACCGACCTACCGTACTATATGTCTTATATAGTATGGTGGGTGCGCAACAGGAACGAACCTTCGCAGCAATATTGAGGCCAGACCTCTCCGGAGACGACGCCATTTGTATTCGATAAGCGCCTGCATTACGTCATTGCTCCTTCTGGGAACGGGGGGCCGGGCTACAGCACCATTGCATTCAATAGACGCTTCCGTGACGTCACAACAGGCTTCAGGGCTAACCAATGAGAATACTGCGCACCTTTTGGCAGCACGCTGACCAATGAGATTACAGGGGACCGAATTCAAAATAATGCACAGTCAGCAGTTTTTGTTGTGGCCGTGACAATGTGCTGCACGGAGAGTCTTGAAAACGCTTCTTTTCTGGCAGAACACCGACTTCGATGCGGACTCGGAACTAGAGGGGGCAATTTTAATCACATTTGAGAGCTTTCAACCATATCCAGCTGGACTTTGTTTTCGTCATCTGAAGAAGTCGCTCAACGGACCGTGTCTGCGCGTCTTCCATGCCATAGTTTCGCACAACAAAGCCGGACTCAGTACTCGGTTCCTAGAATACGTCCCTTTACGCATGTATTTTGATATCTTATCCAACTGACTTCCTTTTGTGCGACGATTTTTAGCGGTCGCGTTTTTTCTTGGGGCGTCAAGATCCTCCGCAGCACGAATTGTCACGGCCACAGTGAAATGGTAAGACTGCTTCGCCTGACGGTACGCACATTTGGCTCTGGTTTCATTATATTCCTTCTTGATATTAGACCTGTTGCGCAATCAGAGCCTTGATATCGTGATATCAGACCTCTTTTCAGGTCTATAGCACATATATAGGACCATCTGCCAATGCTTAAATCCCTATAGTTGCGCAATCACCATACTATATATAGAGGATAGCGCCGAGATAGGAGAAGGAAGGCGGCTCGAAGGCGAAAGTAGGGGCCTCAAGATATCCGGGTTGGCCATTATGCAATACCCCCATTACTTCATCGTAACTATGGTTACTTTGTGCACTTTTGAAACCGCCTCTTCCAATAGCCGTATGCCTAGGTTAGAAGGTGATTGAGCTATGCACCTATCATAGTCTAAAATGTCAGTTCAAGGGAACAGCTTAAGAGATCAACATTGAGCTTATTCCTGACTGTTCCATTGAGGAGACACAAACTGGGGGGAAGCACTCCACTTCACAATGCAAAGGCTGGCAATAAGACGCCTTGCATAATGTGCACATGGATGTCTCTAGCTGTTACAGCGTGACTTGGTGTATGACCAACTATAGCTAGCACACAAACAGCTGGCGCACAAACAGCTGTCGCATGAACAGCCGGCGCTTGGCGAGCCAGCGAGAGGACCCGCCCTTCAGGTGCGTCTGTCCACTAGTAATAACAATAATAAGTAATGAATATCTTATTATAACTAGGGCATACATTCAAAATGCAAACAGCCTCACTGAGCAGCTGCAAAATGTAGAGTGCACCTAAGACCACGAGGAAGAAGACGAAGTAAAGTGCATTGTGAGAAGTGGACTAGTTGCCCATCTGATGGAAAGACATTATCACCATGTGTGCTACTTCTTGCGGAGCGTATAGCGAATCAGATTGGTAGCTGCTCAGCTGTGTGACAAAGTGACAAACAAATGTGACTCTTGATGTGCATAGTGGTTGGACTTGTGACAAGCACAAGCGACATGGCTGGGTGCAGGCAACTTTGAAGGCGGCCGCACCGGCCCTCAAGCACGAGCATGGGATTGTACTGCACAAGCGTTGCAGATATAAGAACATATGCAAGCATAGCATTTCATTGCGCAAGCTGCTGATATACAAAAGATATACAAATGAAATACATACGGGGACGACAAAGCATCACAATTACTTGCCTCATCTTTCGGCTCGGCAATAAACATAACGCACATTTTCGATGTGTCTAGGATATACTCCTTCAATTCTGGACGGAATGTCACAAAATGTGGTAGGATTACAAAGAGGCATAGCGAGAGTAATTTGGCTGAGCCGAAGTTTGGTTTAGAGTCATTCCGTCTGAGGTCTTGCCTCTTTTACTGTCACCGCCATATCTAAGCAATAGGGAAAGATTGTGTTTCATTGTCCAGAAACTCCTCCTTCAATTTTCCACCAATCTTCACTTAACTTGGAAGAGTATATCACAGCAATACGGGGGGTGACCCAAGGTGGTTGGCGTCTTCGCCACTGGACTCCTAATGGCTTAACATAAGTAAATTCTTTACGCATGGAGGTTCACATATTCTGTATGTATTTACATACTCTTGTTGCTGTCGGGGGATGTAGAGTTGAACCCAGGGCCAGTGAGGTATCCTTGCACTATCTGTAAGAACCCCGTCAAGATCAACCAACGTGGTTTGTGTTGTGATGTCTGTAATTTGTGGACCCACACCCGCTGCTGTCGTGTGTCGAAAGAGCAATACGATCAGCTCAGCCTCAACTGCAGTAATGATTGGCTATGTCCAGTGTGTATTTCTGATGAACTGCTGTTTGCCAACAGCAGTGTATCATGGCCACACAAGGATCTATCATTTGCTGAAGAAAGTATGACCACAGACACCTTCAATCCCAGTCCTTTTGATGTCTGCAAGCCATCATCACCACTAGACAGCCACACCAACAAGGCTATCTTCTGCCACCTCAATGCCCAATGCTTACGAAACAAGATGGATGAACTGTAATCCATTTTCAATAGTGCTAAGAGGCCTGTAATCTTTGGAGTCAGTGAGACATGGCTGGAGAGTGATATCCCGATGGTGAAGTTGGCATACCCTCTTATAAATTGTTTAGACGTGACCACAAAAGCAGAGGTGGAGGGGTGGTAGTGTATGTGCCTGAGCAATGCTGAAGTAAGAGAAGACTAGATCTAGAGGATTATGAGATTGAATGTGTTTGGGTTGAAATGCGGATAAACAAAATGACTATCCTGCTGGGCAACATGTACAGACCGCCAAATGCTGACCCGAAACTACTTACCAACTTGGAAGTGATGATGGAGAGGGTGGCAGCCTAGTGCAAGGATGTAGTCTTGATGGGTGACCTCAACATCAACTTACTAACTCCCTCCTGCCAAACAGACAGACTTCTCCTCATTACGAGTGAGAATAATCTTAGGCAGCTGATCTCAGAGCCAACCCACATCGCCAACCACTCACAAATGCTCTTGGATATTCTTTTCACCTCTTCTCCTGACCTATTTACTTCAGCCGGAGCAACCGAATGCTTAGGAAGCGACCATCTCATGATTTTTGGTGAATGCAAAAACAGGTGAAGAAGCAAGCAAAGGTGTATGGTCAGAAGCTTTAAGAAGTGTGAAGAAAAAGAGTTACTGTCAGACTTAGAAAGTGCTCCATGGCAGGTCATTGATAGTTTTGCTGATGTAAATGACAAATTGAACTATTGGAAGACGCTCTTCCTCAGTGTTGTTAACAGGGATGCACCACTCATCAAGGTTAGAATCAGAAACAAGAATCAAGATTGTGATTGGATCGATTCAGAGCTGCGTAGTTTGATGCGATCTCGGAACTACTATAAGAAGAAACATTGAAAGACCCGTGCACAGCAAGATTGGCACAAATTCAAAGCCATCAGAAATGAAGTGAACCAAAGATTGCAGGTGGCGAAGTCTGAGCACTTTAGGAGTGTACATAAGAATATCTCTCACCAGCCCAGGTCAACGTGGAAGGAGCTAAACTCTGCTCTGGGAAGGAAGAGGAATGGTGCCATTGATGAAATAAACTGGGGAGGAAGAATCTTGGCTCAATCCTTAGACATTGCAAATGGGTTTGTACAGCACTTCAGCTCTACAAAGCAGTTATCACAAACCAACTTGGAATACTATGTACAACCTATCGTCACCAACTTCTCATTTACCCCTGTCTTGGAGGAAGATGTGCTAAAGAAGCTGTCTCAACTGGATCAGCGAAAGGCAACTGGACCTGACAGAGTATCTGCCAAACTCCTCCGAATGGTTGCCCCTGCTATATCCAACAGTCGTACCTCCATACTCAATGCTAGCTTAATGCAAGGTTGTTTTCCATCTGAGTGGAAGGAAGCAAATGTGACACTTGTGCCTAAGACTGGGGACAGGAATGAAATGAACAACTACGTCCCATCTCAGTGATACCCGTGTTAGCTACAGTATTTGAGTGCATTGTTCGGGATCAACTCTTTTGAGTATGTGGAGAAGAACAAGATTCTGAATGAAGAGCAAGCTGGGTTCAGACCAAACAGATCAACCCAAGATGTGTTGTTGTGAGCAACAGATGACTGGAAGAAAGCCCTCAACCTTGGTCTGTTTGTAGCCACAGTAATGATTGACCTCAGCAAAGCCTTTGATACTATCAATCATGCTTGCAGTAAACTGTTAGAAAGATGTGTGAATGAGCAACTGTCCTCTCACCTGCATTCCAACAATCTTGTCTTCCCTCTTCAATCTGGTTTTTGCCCTCAGCACTCAACTCAAACACTTCTCCTTCACTGCACTGACTCCTGGTACAAGGCGCTAGATAGAAAACAGTTTGTTGGTGTTGTTTTCCTTGACATCTCCAAAGCCTGTTAACCATGACCTTCTGTTTGCTAAACTCTCTCTCCTTGGCCTGTCTTCCTCTACAGTTTCTTGGTTTCGGTCTTATCTTTCTAATAGATCTCAGGTGACACATGTTGGTGACAGCTTTTCTTCAGTTGGCTACCCTTCCTCTGGTGTCCCACAAGGTTCAGTTCTTGGTCCTACCTTATTTTCTGCATTCATCAATGGCCTTCCCAAAGCACTCCCCCCAGATTCCACTGTCCTTTTTGCTGATGATACTTCCATCTAAATCACTAGCGATAATCTTCCTTCCCTGAATTCTTCTCTTCAACTCTGCCTCAACTTAGCCAACATTTGGATGCTGAAAAATGGTCTAAAGCTTAATGCTCTGAAGTCAAAGTGTATGCTGATCCACTCATCACGGAAGAAAGTTGATGGTAACCTGGAGCTGTTTATTGATGGTCTTCCCATTGAACAGGTTCGAGTGATGAAGTTTCTTGGCGTGCTCTTGAATGACACCTTGACCTGGGGTGATCACATTGCCCACATCAGCACAAAGGTCTCTCGCAGTTTGAACTTACTTCGGCGTCTATCATGGTTTCTTCCTAAATCCCTTCTTCTGCTTTACTTCAAGTCCTATGTCATTCCGACCTTTGAATATTGTGATGTCGTGTGGTCCAACTGTACCACTTCTGAAGCTAAACGTCTTGATACTCTTTTCAATTATGGTTGTCGTCTTGTCCTTCACAAGCCTCACCTATACTCTGCCTCATCTGCCAGACAGGAGCTTCAATTTACAACCTTAAGTGACAGAAGAAAGTTTCACATGTGTCAAACAATGTACAAGTGTTTGAACTCCCAGTCTCCTCCGTACCTGACATGCCTTTTTGACACTCCATCAACCCACTACACACGTGCATCAACCACGAAGCAACTCAACCTCACTGTAACTCGTTCCTCCTTTGGACAAAAAGCTTTCAGCTTTGCAGGTGCTTTGGCATGGCGATCCCTACCTAGCCATGTTCGGGTGTCCAAAGACTTTTCAACTTTCTGCAAACTGTACAATTTGATGAGCTAATTTTTCTTTGTATAAACATTTTGCATGAATTCCCTCATACATTTCTCTGCCTTTTTTGCATGTACCATACAATTATTGATTTTGCTCTTTTAACCTAATATCTGACAAATGTATCTAACTCAACTCAAATCACAATTTTTTCCCACTTATGCATCTTTTTCATTTACCTCATCCCACCCTTTTTCTCCTTTTATGTTGTGGGTGCCTTTGGAGTAGCCTGTGGCTAGTGGCTTTCCCACGTCAAATAAGATTACCTAACCTAACCTAACCTAACAAAATTGTGTGAGGTACCTTGGAGTCAATATCGACAGGGATCTGACCTGGAAGGCCCATATTGAGAAAGTACGCCATCAGTGCAAGGGAAAGCTAGCGGCTATTAGAAGAGCTGGGGCATATTTACCCTGCCATGTCAGGAAGATGCTATACCAATCACTTGTGCTGTCACACCTTGACTATTGCTCGGTGGTATGAAATTCCTGTAGGGTAACTCTGGGCAAGCGCATTGAGAGGGTGCAAAACTATGCCCTAAGGTTGATCTTGCAGAAGCCGCCACTCACAAGCAGTGACTTGCTTAGGCAGACACTGGGCTGGACTACCCTGGATGCGAGAAGACAAAATGTGTTACTTTGCCAGGTTCATCGTTGTGTCTCTAACCAAACACCATCTTACCTCTGCTCCAGGTTTACACCCGACTCAAGTCTACACTATGCAGAGACCCGCGGTTCAACCAAGCTACCTCTACCCAATCCTAACGGACTAAATTATCACACAAGTTTTGAGTTTCAATGGGCCAAGATCTTTAACAAGTTACCTAAGAATACCCGAGATTTAAAGGAGAAGAAGCTATTTAGAGATGCCATGCTTAGGCTCAGTAGCAGTTCTAATTTGTAACTAGAACAATCCTTTTCCAATTGAACACAATTTTTCCTACTTGCTTGTTGATGTGTTTAATTGTTTTACTGTCCAGAGCCAAATTTTTGTTTTGCTTTGATCCAGGACCCGTATGAAAATCTACTGTGTATTATAGATATGGCAATCCTGTTGCAAATAAAACTTCTATCTCTATCTATCTATGGATCGAGTCTACTGAATGTTCCCAATCAAATGGACAGTTTTGATTGGTTCAATGCTCAAATTACCAACAGTAGATTGAGAATCCACCCGAAGGGCAGGTATTTGCTAGTCCTTATAAAGCTTCATTCTGAGCAGGTTTCTGCGAACTGTTGCTTTTGAATGCTATATAGTTCAGTGAATGTTTGCAAACAAAGACTTAAAATTATGTCGTTGCAACTGACAATAAGGCAAAGTTGTATTTACTGACTAAAGTGAAGTTTTATGTACAGCTGACGAAGGCCTATGTGGCCGAAACGTCCTGTGTCAATTGTCTATTACATATCTGCTACGTCTGATGCTCAAAAATTCACTTATCCGATTCGACAATAAAGTACACTTACCTGGTCTGATTGAAAATCAGATGCATTACAAAGTCACCTCCATAGCTACAGGGGAATGCAGAATGTTTGTCATTGGACTTAGGACTCATGCTAGTCTTGTATAGCCAGACCGCTATCTCCCCTCTATTTCATATGATGACATCACAATCAGGCCTGCCAACCTGAGTTTTCAAAAAACCTTGAGACCCAGCATGTGCAGGTCCGAAAACCAATGATACTGAAAATGTTTACTTTACCGGCTAGCTTTACATTCATACTCTCTTCACCTGCATGCTATTTCATATTCATATGGGGAACCATACATTGGCCAAGGCTATACCATTCATGCACAGACAAGAAGACGGTTTAGAAAAGGCGGGTTACTTTTAGGGAAGAAACGTCTGAAGATAATTTTCCAGGAATGATGTCACAACAAAATGGTGGACGGGACGAACGATCACTGGTAATGCTGCAACAGAGTGACAAAGCTTCAGAACATGATACTTCTGACCTTCAATAGATCCTTGTACTACTATAACACGGTTAGGTTCTAAAATTTGGGCACCGCTGATCCTGGAAGAGGGTTCGGGCCTGCACAGAAATTTGTTGGCTTATTCCATGACCAAATTCCGTGAGAATGAGTACCTAACCTGTGAGAACATGAGATTAGTAGTGAAACCATGAGAGTCCCGGAAAATCTGTGAGAGTTAGCGGGCCTGCACAATCTCCCCAACTGATTACATCACCAAATTAAATGGGGGAAGAAAGCGGCTGGCTACGCGAGACTAGACTCATGCATCCTAGCCACAAATGCCATCAATTAGCTATTCAGTTACCCATGGCTGTGGCGCACATGATAACACAACTTGTTGGGGAGTGGCTTGTGCTGAGTCCTAAACTAGTCCATGCAATGGCATCCAGGCAACAACCAATTTGCAATCCCCTGTACCTTCAGCATTCATGCATTCTGATATCAATATCTGGCTGTCACTGCTGATGCAGGTCAGGTCCAGTGGTGGATCTAGAGGGGGATCCAGGGGAGGAAAGAACCCCCTTTTGGTAGTCTTTTGTAGGGTACTGGGCAATTTTTAAACCAAAAATAGGCCCGTGGTAGCAATACCTTATGGGCACTGTGTGCACCTAACCACTTTAGAGCCCCCCTTTCAGAAATCCTGGATCCGCCACCAAAGTCAGGAATCTTACTGCATCTGGGACTGTCCATATAAAATTGGCTCAGTAAGGCAATTAATTATAATCCTTTGTATGCACTCATGATAAGCCGCTTGCTGTGAATTAGTTAGCTATACAGGTGTCGTTTGCCATGCAATCACACACAACAAATTTCTAGGTGGGGAGGCTCAGCTCGTTTCACATGAGATTTTGAGATGCATGTACCGTATGGCCGGAAATTTTGGCAGGGAATTTATTTTGGCAGATTGGTGGTTTTGAGAGCAATCCGCCAATATTTCTTCCACCAAAATTTGTGCAATCATATAGTTTTCCTGCTTAACAAGCCTGATTGCACCAGGCCTATAGATTTATTGTCAGCATGGAGTTCACAACTGACAGCAGCGTGAGGACACTATGTTTCTAAAGACTTTTGCACACTGGAGGTGGAAGAAGAGCGCGAGAAAGCCAAAGTCAATCCGAACGGCATTGTATATGCGGTCGCTGTGAAGACTGACGTTGACATCATTGTCGGTAACTTATTGCGGCAGATTCGGCAGCCTGTTCTCTTTTCTGCGTTGGAGCAGTACAATTGTGTGCGAGGTCACATGCAGACAGCAGGCGAGCGTCTGCAGATCAGCCAAAATGAGGCTTGAAAACCTTTGTATGTTGCAGCATTCGTGAGAAAAGCTAAGTATTGTAACAAAAGTAACCCAATTATGGTCAGACAACAGCACATGTACTCCTCAGAGACTCTCCAGCAATCTAGCTCTGTTCGTCCGGACTAGCCATTTTGCTATAAATATCATTATGGCACAGGCTTTGCCAAACCACCAAAGTAAATTCCACCAAATACAGAAATTTCAGCAATCTGCCAAAATATATTCTCGCCAAAATTTCTGGTCATATGCTATGTAGATGTATATGCATGCATTGTAGTATGTCAGTACTTATATAAATGATCATGAATCAAATATAATTATGCTATTCTGCACTTCTGATCATATAGACAATACTGCACATCCAGAATCACTGAGGCAAGAAACTGGGATCGCAAAACCATACATGTTTTTGGCCATGTCCATTATTATTATAGCTACCACTTTGTTTCTTGCATCACCTATCTGTATATTGGCGGTATTCTCCTGTCCACACTGGAGTTTCACAAATGTTTCCATTACACCCTGCAATTACAATGAACTGATCATGATCACAAAATACTCACAGTCAACCAAGATAGTGAGTTTACCTGATGAATATTTCCTCAAAGTGGTAGTGGGACAGGACACGTCGCCATCACTTTGCATTCTACATGGCACTTCCTCCTCAAATACCTCATATACTCTGCAAATTATCACTTCTGCTGAAGAAAGCCCACTATGCAGCCCAGAGCAGAGGCCAGAGTGCCTCTCGAGTACACATGTCAACTTCAATGATACTGATTTCTTTGGAGTATCTGTGTGGAATCAAAACAATTCATCTGCTCACTACCTCATTGTGAATGCAGATGCCAAGCTCATGTTACAAACGAAGTTGACAAGTACATCCTTTAATCTACAGGATCTGTGGTACAAGGCACTTGATTGTAAACAATTTCAAGGATGGGAAACACGTATTACTATAACTGTTACAGTAGCAACGATCACAGCAATATCAGTTTGTTTGCTGCTTACTATGGTTATAATAATATTCCCAATCATGATCACTGGAATATTCGGCCAAGATGAAAAGATGAAAGCTGAGAGTCAGTACTCAAGATGTTCAAGGTGAGGCACGTGGCACTGCATACAATTTTGTAAAAATTTAATATGAAAGTATTTATATGGCCATGGATATGCAGTGCTGATTCAAGTATCAGTATTCTACCTCATGCATGCAGGCATAGAAACAATGTCATGTTGACTACGCTGGATCCAGCTGCAGGTAATTTTAAAGTCTAAAATAATACCAGTTTATACATTACGTATAATACTACTACCCACACGCACTACCTAGCTACCTAGCTACCACCAAGTTGAGGCTACTGAGTCTCCAATCCCATGTGTACATACCTGTCTGAAGACCATACTACCTATGTATCTATACAGAGGAACCACTCCCATGAGTAGGAGCCTCTTCTTGCCTTTTAAGGAGGTGAACCACCACCCTATATGCCACTGTGCATAGCGCCTCTTGAGAAGCAAGAGCATGCATGACGTCATAGAAGATTCCAATAAAGGAAGTGGCATCATACCCACTTCCTGTGACAGGCATTAGGCTACTGACTTTCTGTGGAGGAAATGATGTCACATTTTTAGCTATCACAGAGAGTACACCTGGGGAAATGGCCCACTACCCTTTTCAGGCCTTAAAAGGTGGAGAAAAACAAAAGGAAAGCAAAAGCAAAGTTAGACCTCGGCTCCTTCCCTGAACAGTCAGCCGACAGTTGTCAGGAACACTAGATTCGTTCACTGGATTCATTAATTTGAGCAGACAAGCCTATCACAGCAAGTATAGCTGTGATAGGCTCGAGACATTGCCTCACTTCTGTTGCACATGTGACCCCCTACAGAGTTGTGGAAGTGTCTGTAGATGGTGCTTACATTAACTACGTTCTACGAGTTAAACTACATAATTATGTAAGTTTCAAATATGTGTAATAACTGTTGCTGCATGAAATAGTTAAAATTGAAAAATAATTGTTGGAGATTGCTTAATGCAGCAAGGGACATGCATATACTGCATAGAGGGAAGTACTGACAGGCAGAAAATTTGGCAGATTTGCCAGAAAAAGGTTTTGGTGGGCTTAAGTTTGCGTATACTAAGTCCTACATGCCAATGCCGTTAGAACATGGGGGACTGTTGGCTCTGGTTTCATGTTGCTGTATATTATGTATTTCCATGCAAATCTTAATTCCTATTTCAGGGGTTGCTCGATATCTCTTCAGAGCTGCAGCCAATGTAGGTGCCTTGATCACCTCTTCATCAAGCTCAATAGCTTGTCCTTAAATTTTTCACAACACACTTGTTTGTTTACCTGCTCTGACACCTTATTCGAGAGAGCCATACTTGAGCACAGCACCTTTCCTTTGCAGATATTCAGGTCCATATATATATATTGAATACAAACGTGCAGTATGCACAAACTGCATGTCACAGAGTTGACCTATATACACTTCGTAAGTATAAGGATAGAAATAATGTCATTTTTTTCGGAAAGTGGCCAAACCACCAAATTGAAACCCCACCAATATTCCCATTTATGGTAGTGGTTTCATATTATACAGTACTTGTATGGTACAATATTCCCCACTACACAGTATAATGTAAGACTTGAACAAGCAGACATATCTGTATACATGCAGCGCATAAGACACAGCTCATAGTCATGAATTCAAAATTGCCATGAACACATGC